>PVIR01009848.1:0-51819 GCA_004026965.1 Petromus typicus | reverse complement strand
GTGAAGTTTTCTGCCATTATCTCTGTGAATAGCTTTTTGATGTCTTTAGCATTGTCTCCTGCTTCCTCAGTGACTCCAATCAATCTTATGTTATTCTTCTTTGAATCATCTAGGAGCTGTTGGATTGACTTTTCATTATCGCTTGCTTTTTTCCATAGATTATGCCTTTCCAGTTCATTGGTTGAGATCCTGTCTTCTATGTCTGAAATTTGGTCTTCTGCCAAATTCATTCTATTGTGCAAGCTTTCATTTTCTTTCTTAATTTCCTGGACTTCTGCTTGTAGGTGTTTAAAAGGTTCCAGTGCTTTTGCTATCTTGGATTCTATCAGCTCCATGATTTCCTCTTTAGCTTTATTAATCATCATGTTGACAGTGTCCAATATCTCTGCTTTCATCTCAGAGATCAGTTCTGATTTCCATTTTACTAGATCTGCTTTGGTTGCCATTTCCGAGGGCCCTAGAGATTGGGCTTCACACTTCTCTATTTCCCTTCCCCCTGTGTTACTTGGAGGTGAGGATCTTTGTGTCTGAGATTTGGAGTGTTTCCTCATCTCTGACCTGCCCTGTTTTCTGGCGCTGTTTGTTGCAAGTCACTTTCCTCTTAATAGTTAGAAACCTTAAAATAGCAGTGTTTCCTGGGCTGCTCTTTGCAGTCTGTATCGGGACCTAAAGAAAAACCCCTAGTTCTAGCACACCATATGAGGCACTCAATCAATACAGTCAGAACACCTTCTCCTGTCTGCTTTAGAGGCAGGGAGACTGTGGCTCCTGAACTGCTACAATGGCACTGTCTGAGGTTGCAATGGGCCCACCTGCTCAGCAATACAGAGTCTCTGGTCTCACTTGTGCAGTTGGCCTGGAGGCCAGTAGGCTGTAGGCCCTGTGCAGTTGCAATGTTAGGGACTGTTGTTCCAACAGGCCCACCTACTCACCAATGCAAGCTGACTGGATGTGCTTCTGCAGTTACTGTGGAGAAAATCAGACTCTGACCTGCTAAACTCAGTCCCTGGGCGCTCCTCCGGCATAGGCCTGGAGGCCAGTAAGCTCTAACCCTGGCACAGATTTGGTGACGCAGACTAGGTGCCACAGTCGCCGTTTCCCAGCTGCCCGCTGCCAACCTCAGTCCCTGGGTGCTCTTCCTGTGTGGGTCTGGAGACAAGTAAACTCCAAACACGGTTCAGATTCAGTGACACAGACTCAGTGTCGCAGTCACCGCTTCCCGAGCCACCCGCTGCCAAACTCAGTCCCTGGGCATTCTTCCGGCATAGGCCTGGAGGCCAGTAAGCTCTAACCTCGGCGCAAATTCAGTGACACAGACTCGGTGCCACAGTCGCCATCTCCCAAGCCACCCGCTGCCAAACTCAGTCCCTGAGCGCTCCTCCGGCATGGGCCTGGAGGCCAGTAAGCTCCAACCCCGGTGCAGCTTCGGTGGCACAGTCGCCGTTTCGTGAGCCACCCGCTGCTAAACTCAGTCCCTGGGCGCTCTTCCGGCGTGGGCCTGGAGGCCAGTAAGCTCCAACCCCAGCACAGATTTGGCGATGCAGACTCGGTGCCGCAGTTGCCTTTTCCCGAGCCGCCCACTGCTAACCTCAGTCCCTGGGCGCACTTCCGGTGTGGGCCTGGAGACAAGTAAACTTCAAACCCGGCGCAGATTCAGTGACGCAGACTCGGTGCCGCAGTCACCGCTTCCCGAGCCACCCGCTGCTAAACTCAGTCCCTGGGCGTTCCTCTGGCGTGAGCCTGGAGGCCAGCAAGCTCCAACCCTGGCACAGATCCGGTGACGCAGACTCGGTGCCACAGTCACCGTTTCCCGAGCCGCCCGCCGCCAACCTCAGTCCCTGGGCGCTCTTCCGGCGTGGGCCTGGAGACAAGTAAACTCCAAACCCAGTGCAGATTCAGTGAGGCAGACTCAGTGCCGCAGTCACCGCCTCCCGAGCCGCCCGCCGCCAAACTCAGTCCCTGGGCGCTCTTCTGGAGTGGGCCTGGAGGCCAGCAAGCTCCAACCCTGGTGCAGCTTCTGTGGCACAGTCACTGTTTCCCGAGCCTCCAGCTGCTAAACTCAGTCCCTGGGCGCTCTTCCGGCGTGGGCCTGGAGGCCATTAAGCTCTAACCCCAGCACCTGCTCAACATCATTAGTCATTCGAGAGATGCAGATGAAAACAACATTGAGATTTCATCTCACTCCACATAGAATGGCTGCCATTTCAGAATCAGCCAACGGCAAATGTTGGCGAGGCTGCAGAGAAGAAGGAACCCTTCTCCACTGTTGGTTGGACTGTAGACGCATACAACCCCTGTGGAGATCAGTTTGGAGAATCCTCAAAAAGCTAGGATTGATGGTCCCATTTGACCCAGCCATTGCCCTGCTAGATATATACACACAAGAATTAAAAGACTCTTATCACAGTGACATATGTGCATCCATGTTTATAGCAGCCCAATTTGTGATTGCTACATCTTGGAAACAACCCAAGTGTCCATCCACTGGAGACTAGATAAAAAAAGCTGTGGTTCTTCTACAGAATGGAGTACTACTCTGCCATAAAATATGATAAGTTTGAATCATTTCTACTTAAATGGACATACCTTGAGGATATCCTCATAAGTGAAATAAATAGGGCACAGATAGGTGCATATTGCATCTTTTCTCTGGTATGAGAAAATAAAGATGTAAATGAGTCCTAGCATTATATGTTATATATTGTGAAATAGAAAATGCTCAATGTAAAATAAGGTGAAAGGGAAAAATGTTGAGAATTTAACAAAAAAGTAAGGAGATAAATTTTATGTATATGGGGGGGTGGTAGGGTGGGTAGGACTATGGGAAAATATGAGAATTAAGTTGTGTCTTATACTGGTACAAATCCCCATTATGGAGTGCAGTCATGATGTGTATATTTAATGTACCAATAAAGATTAAAAAAAAAAAAAAGAAAGAGGAAATGAAAAAAAAACAAAAAACAAAAAACACAAATCTACAGAAAGATTATGTAGGGGGTGGAGGGTTGCAGGACAAGGGGAAAGGGGAAAAAATGAGAATCAAGTCATGTCATATTCTGATACAAACTCTCAATATTGAATGAGATGATGATGTATATTCGTAATGTACTAATAAAGACTTAAATTAAAAAAAAAAAAACTAGCACACACTACATAGAAACAACACAAACGAAACCACACCTAGGCTGAGCTTTCTACCAAGCACCTAAGTTAAAAAAAAATAAAAATAAAAAGTCTTTAAAGCAGACAACAATATTGATTGCTTTCAATGGTTATCAAGTTCTCTGCAGCAAAAGTATCTTCTAAGGGAAGGCAGTGAAATGACATCTGAGTAAGAAAGAAAATTACTGCTAACCTGTAATTCCAACTCAAAAATCTTTCAAAAAAAAAAAGAAAAATGTTTTTGTTGGGATAATTTTTTTTTCCAGCAGACAAGGATTTCTTTGGAAAAAGGAAGCTTTTCCTGGATCACACACACACATACACACACACACACCCCTCTCATGGAAACACACACACAAAAAAAGCATCATGGATAAAGTAAATATATGAGAAAACACAAAAAAGATATTGATTACATAAAACAATGCTTGTTACAGCTTAGAGAATTCAGAATATTTAATGTAATGACAAAATAATGCAAGTAATATGAATGGACAGTATAATTTAGATATTTTTTAAATCTCTCAAAAAGGTTTAAAATAAAATTTGATATTACACTTCATAAAGTAAGGATATATACTGAAATCTCCAGGGTAACAAGAAACAAATTTAAAACTAAAAGTATATATAACAAGAAAAAATTGAATAATAAAAGTATATTAAATATCTTGCTCAAAATTTAGCTAGCAATTAAGAACAAGAGCATAAAACAGATGAATAAAGAAAAATATAATAGTAGATTTTACCCTCATTGTATTAAATGTATTTCCATTGCTGAATGTCATGAGTATTTAACTGTTAGACATTAGACTGAATAAAAATTAACTGTGATACTTTGTGTAAAACACACTTTATAACAACATAGAGAGCTTGAAATAAAATTTTGAGAAACTGTAGATTTATTTTTTTAAAAAACTTGGGGGGAAATGATACCACATACTAAACAACAAAACCCAAGTTGAGAAAATGTGTAGTTCTTGACATAATTCTTTCAATAACTGCTAAAAATATTTAAATCAGAAAAATGTGATCAATTTGAATAACACATGTAACAAAACTGATCTGCCATATAGAGAATAGTGAACTCAGCCACAAAGCAACTTATGTTTATTCATGATCATGTGGAACAGCTACCGAAATGATCAAATTTGGCCTCTTAGAAGAAAATCACCAAATATGCAAACATTTAAATCATTCAAAGCACATATTCTCTGACCACAGTGGAAATGAGCTAAAAATAAGTAATAAAAACATAACTAAAATATATCACTCATAAAGATTAGATTTTAGACTTCCAAGTAATTCAGAGTTAAAACAAAAACCATATACATTAAAAATATTTTAAACTAAATAACAAAGAAAATACTATGTAACAAAATATGTGAAATGCAACTAAATCACTATTGAGAAAAAATTGTTTATTAAAATTTTTAAAGTTTAAAAATCAGTGATTACTTTCAGTGCAGGCAACTAAACTGTAAAAAGTAAATTAAGCCAAAAGAAAAGCAAATTCGAAGTTATGAAAATGTAATCATAAATTAATGCCACTTTTAAATTATGAAATACAAAAACCAAGAGATCCAAACTTTTGTCTTGAAAAGATTAATAGAACTGAAAGATTCTAATATGACTGTAGAATTATAAAGGAGAAAAAATATAGTATCAAGAATTTAAGCAGAAATCATTACAAATCCTGGATATGCTACAAGTTACATTTTAACTTTTGCCGATAGGTAATTTTGATGAAATAGATTTGTTGAAAGAACTTTGCAAAATTTTCTAAGTGTTGTAATTTTTGGAGTATAATCATGTTATCAGACCTAAACAGTGAATTAAAAGTAGGAAAAATATTGATCCATTTCTCATGAATATAAATAAACTAATATTAAACATGACATTAAAAAGCAGTAAAAATGTAACATAATTAAGAGTTTACTTTTGAAATAGAATGTCATATGTGAAAATTGGGCCAGGAATTTAGCTCAGTGGTTCCAGCACCTGCCTTGCAAGCACAAGGGTCTGGATTCGATCCTCAATAACCACATACAACAGTGCTGGGTGTGGTGACTCATACCTATAATCCCAGCACTCAGGAGGCAGAGGCTAGAGGATTTCTCAGTTCGAGGCTGAATTCAGGACCAGCCTGAACTACCAAGTGAGACCCTATCTCAAAAAAAACTAAAACAAAACAAAACAAAAAATGTGAAAATCAATATATCGTTTTAGCAGAATAAAGGATAATAAAAGATCTTGTCAAGCTTATATGAGTATATAAAAACATTCAATTCATTTGTACTTGAAATCCTTACCAAAACAAAAATAATAAAACCTTCCTTAATTTCCAAGATCCTACAGGCAAATCAAAATTACTAGTTAAATATTGATTCCTCCTTCTTAAAATTGAGAGTCAAGGTCCACTCTCAACATTTACATTCAACAACGTACTGAAAATATTTTCCAGTGAAATAAAACAGAGCAGGAAAAGCCAAGTCTGCACTGATCTTTATAGGAAACTCCTAGGATGGTTCCCCCATTTAATGGTTCCTGTGCTCCTCTGTGGTGATTTTTCTTTATGTTTCTCAACGAGGAAAGACAGAGTAAGAAGAAGATCACTGGAGAGCCTCCAAGTGATACCGGTGAGTAATTCTGCATTCTGCTCAAAATAGGGAGGAAAGCATGAATGTAGGCAAAGTGGAGTCATTTACTCATAAACTCCCTGTCAGTCATCAAAAAACAATCGCTGAAAGGAATATCAATTGGAAAGGCACATTGCAATTTCTATTACTTGCATAAAACATGATTTTTTTACCCAGAATATACAAAGAATCTACAGTCAGACTCTTAGAATTAATAGTAAGTTATTACAGGGTGGTCCAATATAAAAATCACTAAAACCAACATATAAAACAAATCTTGTTTCTATGAACTAGCAAGGAATAGATAGAAAATGAAAATATTATAAACCTGTACTATTTATGATAGCATCAAAATATCAAAGTCACAGATAAATATAACAGAAAAGGAGCATGACTACTACAGAGAATATTTAAAATATTTTAAATGAAAAATATTTAAGTTTTGAAAAGCTTAGATTATACCTTTGGATGGAAGTACTCAATTAAATATTCAATTAAAACTTTGAAAATACTGTACAGAATCCATGCAGCCCAGACAAAAATTCCAGCAATGTTTTATTTACATAAAAATGTCAAAGACCTGAAACAGCTAGATTACTTTTTGGAAAAAACAAAAAAGGATAAAGTGCCAAATATAATTGCAATTAATGTAATATTGGAATAATATAGACAAAAATATTTGAAGAGATGGGTCAAGAAACAGCCCTACATGCACCACTGGTTCATTCATTTCCCCCAGCGCAGTGCAGGAAAGAAAAAGCTTTTTCATTGAGGGGGTCAGTTGGATTTGCACATTTTAATTCTTGACCTCTACATGATGTCACATTTAAATGTCAATTCAGAAGGATTACTGACTTTAATGTAAAAAATAAAATGCTAAGGCTTTTAGAAGAAAATGCAGAAAAACAAGTCATTACATTAGCATAAGCAAACCTTTCTCAAATAAGATATTAAGAACATGAAATCTATTTATAAATAAATGCACCATATTAAGATTCAGATCTAGTATTCCACAAAAGACACTATTAGGAGACACACCAGACAAATCACAGAAGGAAAGACATTTCTAATTCATAAATTAAATAGAAAAATTTATAAAGTACAAGATTAAGAAAAAGACAGTAAACTGGATAGACAAATGGGCAAAATATTATCAAAGAGAGTATAAAAGTCAAGCAAATTAAAATTGCCTATTTCCATCGGTCTTCAGGAAATGCAAATTAAAACCACAGTTTCTTCTTTTCTGTCTTTTTTTGTTGGAGCTGGAATCCAGCCCAGGGCTCAGGACATGAGAGGCGTGCTGAGTCCAACCCCACCCACAGGGCTCTGCTTCTTGACTCAGTTTTGATGACATGAATATGTTTGGCTTATTAATTCACCCTGTCTGGATTCTTCCACCTCTCTGTCATGTACTTTATAACATATATCAAAATTTCAAAATAGCAATCACAGTTTGTAGGTAGTCTAGGACCACTTGAATAATGGGAATCTTTAAAATAATTGTAGATGAATAAACTATAATGGTTATGCTCTGACCAATACTTGTGTGTGTGAAACATTCATAGAACTTTGTATATTTCTTTTATAATCTAACACAAAAATCATGCAAGATAAAATTATAAGCCAAGTTTTCTAAATGAAATAAGAAATAAAGAGTTTAAAATATGTGTCAAAGAGCACATAATTATGACAAGAGCTACAATTCAAAGGCTGTGATTCCTCCTATTGGGCAATTCTTCCTCCTAAGATACTGAAATTTTGGTACTAACCGTCACTACAGAGAGTTATACCACTGCACTAGCTCAGTTTTGTCATAGTAGGGATCTCAGGAGAGGAAGGGGAGGAGATAGGTCTGGACACAGGAAAAAGCCAGCCCGAGATAGAGCCCAGGAAAGCTTCTACCAACTCATAAGAAGCTCTGAGCCAGTATAGCCCATCACTCTCCCCTTAGTGGAGCCATAATAGCTTGAGCCTTGGAGCCCAGCTCCCAACACAGACCACATCGGGGAGACCCAGATGTTGGATGAGGAACTCTGTCACTGAGGCAGTCTGGAAAGGGATGATAGGTGAGTCCGTCTGTTAACAGTTTGTCCACATAGCATGGCAAGTCCTTCCTTAGAGAGGAGTTGGGCAGTGCATTCCTTTGGGTACATCACAGGAGTTTCAAAGTCTTTATTTCTTTTGAGTTAGACTAATCCAGGACATAGTTGTATGTGTTCCCCGCTCCTGCTCTTCCCACAGATGGTGACCACTGTCGGGAGCCTTTCCCTCTGTGATCTTTATGGGTAACTCTCGCATAAGCTGTAATAGATGTGTTCAGGCTACAGTAATCAAATGCCCTAGAGTCAGTCTTCTAAGCAGCAGAAACACGTCCCACAGCTCTGAAAGCTGAGATGTCCAACATCAAACTGCTGAGCATTTGGTGTCTGGTGAGAACCTTCTCACCGCCTCTCATGGGGTGGATGACCTTCCTTGAGCCTCTTCTATTATTTATCATTTGGTTCTCATAACCTGATCCCTACTCAAAGATCCCTCCTTTCAATCGCATCACCCTGGAAGTTAGGAATTTAACATACAGATTTTGGTGCGGGACACAAAATTCATACCATGGCATTTGTCCACCTCTAATACTTTGTTAGCTGCCACTTTCTCAGTGAGCTTCACCAATGTATGTTAAACAGAAACTAACTCCCAGCCCTCACTCTACACTCTCCTTACACTACTTTATGTTGCTTCATTCCTCTGTATACATCACCTACTAGCATGTTATGTCATCTGCCTGTGTTTTGCATTACATTCTTCATTATTAGATACTTCTTTCTATAATATTATCCTCACAAAAGAGATATCTGCTTTATTCATTGGCGTCTTCCTAGAATATTATCTGTGTATAACAAATCTTCGTAAATATTAGTTGAATTGCAGAAAAGCTTATCTGAACACATTGTTGAAATATGATTGATAACATCAAGAATAAAAGGAATTATCAGTTCTAATCTGAAAATGAGGAAGAACATTCCCCCATCTGTTCAAAGAGATGAAATGTAAGATAGAAAATTGTATTAGCATTATTAACTGGTGTTATGTCTCTGTTTTCCTTGAGAGAATTTCTACACTATGTCACCCACTGGAGACAATGAAGGAAATAATATACTACCATAAAGGTGATCGTAATATAATCATTGCTAAAAGCAATTTATTCTTGGACTCTAAAAACTGAAGATAAAGCAAGTATTACCTATAATCAGAATTAAGAAACACATAAGAAGAATATAAAAAATATCAGCATGATTAAAAATTGAAAGCATCTTTTCTCATAAAAATTATATCACTAATATGTGAATGCTGCCTGTGCATCAGCTGTGTGTTAAGTGCATTTCAAGAGTTTCTGTGAGCAAGGTACAATCGTTAACCCATTGCTATTTCATTACACCCTCCTGATATTACAATACAAAATTATTACTGTCACAGGTTGGAAAGTCAAAATACAGTTAAGTTAACCAAAGTCACAGAATTAGTTATGGTGAGCCAGAATTTACATGGAGGATATTGGATTCCAGAACTAAAAATCCATCTACCAAGACCCCCAAACCCCCACAGCCCACATCACCTCCAACCGGACTCCACACAAGAGCAAACAAACTTCGCTGTGAAGCACTGCTGGGTTATAATTATTCTGTAATAATTTCTGCTTCATCCTCCATTTTCAGACCTGATGTAACTTGTTTAAAACCCAGAAGGACTCCAGCACCAGTGCTCTCAAGTGTGATGACTTCTTTCTTTATTCCTGAAAGGTAACTATTTCATTGTTCCAGTCTTTCTCTTCTTATTTTATTGTCTCCCTCTCCCTGGTGTTTATGTGGATAAATTCTCTAATTTAATAATAATTATTATGATTCATTCTTTATGCACATCCTCTGGTCCAGATTTCCTGTGTTCTCTTCTACTTGCACCTCCTTGGCCTCAGCTTGGGCTCAGTGTCACACATGCAGTCATACTGTGGGGCGTCTCTTCTTTGCCGGGCCTCCCAGGACCCAGAGATCAAGTAATAGCTCTGTTATGAAAAGCAGAACCACTTCATAAATTGTGCACGCACGCTCTGATATGAAGGGAAGAGGGGAGCATCAGTTCTGGGGAGCAACCTGTGGGCTCTGTGCTCCCTGTCTGCACCTTCTGGAAAGTACCTATCAGTAAAGACAGAGAAGGGATTTTCTTTCCCATCATGCCCAGCACCATCAATGACTGAAAATTCCCTTTCAGAGTGATAAGTAAATGATGCAGATTCGCTTGTTTTGTTTTATTTTTCTGAACACTGTAGAGCTGACAAGGTTTTGTACGTGGTTAGGTAGATGGAAGGGGAGAATAATTTTGGCATATAAAAGGAAAGAATCTTGGCAGTACCTAGAGAGAAAGGGAGAGAAAATAAAGCAAAGATCCCATACAGGGTAGAGCTAGCAAAGGCAGGCATGATGAAAGCAGAGCGTTTTTGTTCTGTGCTGCTCTGTTTTACTTTTGAAGTTGTCTGCATAGGCTCTTGCATTATTCTTTTCCTCATCTTCCCCTAACAACAAGTAAAATATCAATAGTCCGCTTTTGTTTTTTATAATATTCTTTTATGTGTAGCAAGAGTTTTACAAAGTGTAGAAATGGCTTTGTGGAAGGTATAGAGGAAAAGGAAATGAATTAGCACCAATTATGTCAAAAAATGCAAATATTTTTAAAACAAAGAATCTCCTATAACAGCCTTTGGAGAATTTTGACATATTTTTTCTTAAACCATAATTAACCAAGGGACATGTATTCTTATTTTGATATATATTGTTATAATATACTCATTATTTCAGCAACCTTAGGAGAATGGTTTTATTGTACCCTATTTTATGGACAAGAAAAATAAGATTTGAAATGAAGTAATTAGTCCACTATTTGACAGCTGATGAATAGCAGAGCAAGAATTTTAACCTGAAAATCCTCTTAACTCCAATCTCACACAGCCGCTATCTGATCCTTCATTCATCCTCCACTTATGTGAAGTGGTCATTCTGATGAATAGGAGTCATTTTGATAGGACTCACACTAAACTTACAGCTTTATATGTATGTCTAGACAGTATGGATGTATCTCAGCAAAAGTTAGTGAAAAATTATGGTGTGCTTGGGAGTGTGGTGGGTGTCAGGAAAAGAAAAAGAAGACCTGCAAAACCTTGAGAGCCTCATAATTTACCCAAAAACAATGAGTCAGATGATGTCATTTGCTATAGCCTATTGTTATTTTCTTTAAAAAAATTCTATTGGGAAATGTAAATAATGATCATAACTGACTTGTCATAGAACACAAAATGAACTGTGTAAGAATGTGAGGATTTTTTTGTTTTTGTTTTTGTTTTTAAAATCTTTACTGGTACATTACATATATGCATCATGATTGCACTCCATAATGGAGATTTGTACCAGTATAAGACACAACTTAATTCTCATTTTTTCCCATAGTCCTACCCACCCTACCACCCTCCCCATATACATAAAATTTGTTTTCTTAATTTTTTGTTATAATTGTGAGGATTTTTCTTAAATAGACAGCATGAATATTATGTTGAATTAGAGATTTTGAAATTGAAGGTAAATGTTATCTTATTTTTAAAAAGATGAGTTTAAAAAGTATACATAGTGCAGACTATATAGTTATATATATACATATATAAATATATCTATGTATATATACATACATGTATGTGTGTATATGTACATATTTATGTATGTATATGTATATATAACCTTTATCAGTAATCCTCCAGAAATCTCTTCAACTTACCTATAAACTAAAGTACGAAAATAAGTTAACTGAATGCTAACTAGTTCTAACCATGCCAGCTCACCTGTCACACAATTGTAAATTCTAAATGCCCTATAACCCAGAGAAAAGATATGGGCAAGCTCTTAGCTGACCCTATTAGACTGTCTTTTTTGATTAGCTATGTCAAAGTACTTCAGCCAGTTTTAATCATTTGCTTCTCATTGACTACATTCCTGGCTTGGCAACATTTCACCTGAATGTAGTATTACTTTCAAACCACTTTGACAGGGTTGCGTTTGCAGTGTTTTCCAAATTCACCACTCAGTACTGATTTAATGACTTAGTAACTATTATCCTGACCGAGATGGCAAACTTGCAGCGTGAGCAATAGTGCCCACAGGTAACCTCTTGTGTGCAGCTCAGCAATGTCTTTTTACACTCATCCAACCCATTTTTATTTTCATTTGGCACTGTGCTGAAAGAAAAACTTTGAGAATTATGTCCCTAACATTCAAGAACTTTACTTCTCCTGTACAATCCAATTTTTCCTATTTTGGATGGTCAATTATTCGCTCCAACTCCAGAACAGTGGCTTTCAAATTATGTGGAACAGAGTTCTTTTCCGTTTTGTCAAATACCATTGTTCAAAAGCACCCAGCGTGCCACATATAAAATGATGAACTGTTTTCTCATGAAATTATACTCCTTTTTTTCTTTGTTGGGAAATTCATCATCAAAACTATAGGATTCTGCAGAGCAGCTTGATAGTTGGTCCTGTAGATATTTCTTGTGTAATTTATATTTCTGTGGGCTTTAATGGAAAACACCTCCAGTGCAGTCAAATTGCCTACTTGCCAGCCTCCTCCAATTCATGGATCTTTTGAAAACTTGGGGTAACTGGAGTCAGAGCAAACAGGACCCAATCCTGATCCCATTGCTTGCTGACTGCCTGACCTCATACAATTTACCCCAACTGTGAATCAAAACTTTCTTGTCACTGGTGTGAGAGCAATCTTTCCGATATAGGGAACTTTTAAGAAGTACATGGGATCAAGTTCGGAGACCTTTGACATTCAGCAAAACTGGAGAGACTTCATCTTCCCCTCCCACCATATGTCAGAAAATCCACTAGTGTATCCTCTGACACAGAGGTAGTAAAATGCTGCTGTACTACTGCTTTCTCTATCCCTGCTTCTCAGCTGTGACTGCAGGGCCTGCTGGCTTCCCCTGAGGGTATTCCCACCGAAAGCCACAGCTTTTTACCACAGTTAGCTGCCTCTTCAATTTTCACAAAATTGTATCTTACTTTACATGAAATATTTTTACTATTTGGGCCATTTAAAGAAACAGTTTCAAAATCACTCTTATGTAATGCAGTCAGAGGAACTAATATGTTTTTTTCATGGCATGTGTATAAACCACCACTATTAATGTTTAAATTCTGGAAGGAAAAAATAGTGATGATAGGGACTAATACTTAATGTAGCTGAATCTTTGATTTCTGCAAAGATTTAAGCAGAAAGTTCATATCCCAGCTGGCATGGTGAGCAGGCCTGCCATCCCAGCACTAGGAGAGGCCAGAACAGGGAGAAGGCAAGTTTAAATCTACCCTGGGCAACTTGGTGTCTTAGTAAGATGATGTTTAAAAACAAAGTATTACCTTTTCATTTTAAAAGACTGGGGATTTGGCTCAGTGTGAAGGCCTGAGTTTAGTCTCTAGCATCAAAAATAAAGTCTATATTCCCATTTAAAGATGCCAGGTAATAAATGTTCAAAATCTGGGCTGAAACATTAATTTAAGAATTGATTTTGAAGGAAAGACTGACATATAGTGACTTTAGCACTTTAAAATGGGACCTTAACTACTTAGTATTTTAGTTGTGTTTGAGAGCATTAGAATCTATGTTCCCTTAGAGCAAGTGGGTTGTATAGTTGATTTGCTGTTGTATCTTCCACATGTAGAAATTATCTGAAATATGTACTCAGTGGATGTTGAATGACTGAACACAAAGACAAATGAGCAAGGTAGTGAGTCTAATTTGCTTTCAAAGTTAGTAACACATTGAATATGGGGATAGATGCCTGTAATCTCAGCACTCTGGGAGCCTGAGGCAGGAGAATCACAAGTCTGAATCACTCCCGAGCAGTTTAGCAAGACTCTGGCTCCAAACACATAATAAAAAGGGCTGAGGGTAGAACTCAGTGAGAAAGCCCAGGTCGGATCTCCGGGACCTCCATCTAGAAGTGAAATAATTAAAAATGTTTAAAATGTTTAAAGATGAGAAGCATTTATTCTTTACTATGAGTAAACAAAAGCCAAGATTTGCCATCATCAACAAGTTGATTAGATTCCTAGCTGGGATACTCTTTATCAATGGGGTGACTGATGAGTTTATTACCCATCATCTGTCTGTCTGTTTAGCTGCAGTAACCTCCAAATACCTGTGTGAGTCTGTTCAGGAAAAGTGAGAGGAACCTGGTGATGAGGCCCCTGTTGTGTGTCCCGTCTCCATCCCGTGTGTCTGTCATTATCATTATCATCGCCATCATCATCATCATCATTGTTGTGTGTGTGTGTGTGTGTGTGTGTGTGTGTGTGTGTGTGTGTCTGTGTCTGTGTGTGTGTTTCCCTGCCCCTGGTTGCATTACCGGCCCTGGGCTTTGGTTCTCTCCTGTCAGGAATCAGACTGTTTTGTTGGCTCCAAGTTAATGTCTGATTACTTCTTGCCTTTGACTAGCAGTGACAGCATTGACTCAGACTTATGATAATGACTTTCCTCGTGGTTTTTCTCTTTTAATTTTGTTTATTAGGCTAAAAAAGAGGCCACCACTTTAGAATTGAAATGCACCAAGATATTAAGTGCAGAAAGTCTTATGAATCTCTCACAAAATAGCAAGCTGAACAGTGATGTATCTTAGAAATAACGTGAAGAAAAATCAAGGTTTTGTTAAAGATATTACAATAAAATGAGCTATTGTAGGTTTTATTTTTTATTAATTTACTCCTGAACAATAAATCCAACATTTCAAATGAAACCAACATTTTAGAATTATCTATACTGTTAGACTCCTCCATGATAATTACTTTTTTGCCATCTATTTTCATAGCCAGTCCTTATTTCTTTAAAGAGAAACAGTCTAATAGATTCAAAGTCTTCAGGAGGCTGAGGGGAGAGAAAGGCTGAAATTCCAAACATAGGCCAGTATAAGACATCCAGTTACTGCCCTTCAAAGTAATGGATTTCTCTACACCCTCCCATAAGAGACTCTCAAGTGAGTCTATGAGCTGGTACAAAATAAGGCTACATGGAATAACCACACTAAATGCCTGCACTGTGTCCTGCACTGTGGAGCAACATGTCTGACCAAAGTTTGGGTCAGTCTGTGATGGCCACAAGTCATTTATTCAATCACTGACCTCCTCTCCTGAGCAGTTTCTGGAGGGAAATTATTGGTTTTTGCTTGAAAACTAGAGTTGGCTTTTAGAAAGGTAATTTTAAAAAATTAATTTACAGAAACATTAATTTACAAAAACATGCCTTCTTCTCCCCCTATAGCATAACCAATTCCCCATTCCCTCATCTTTTCAGACACATCATGGAAAAGTCATTGTCTTTCCAAAAGTGCAGTCTTATGCCTCAGTTGATGTCATTCATTTATACTACAATATGATTAATGTCAATTATAAAAGTGGGGTAAAAGACAAAATTATAAAGAGAGAAAACAAGAAAAGAGCAGGCTTCCCACAGCACTCTCATCTATTAGATTATTGGCAGAACAAGACCAATCTATCAGATATTGTACCCTCAGTCTTCCATGTGGTCCTCCCCCAATATATATTTTGAGCTCTGATCATTCAGACTTTGAGGACATTGATGGTATTTTCAGAACTTTCTGCTATTTCTTTACACACATCTTTTCTACTCCCTCAGAAAAGAGGCTTATATACTGGCCCCAATAACAATTATTGAATTTTCAAACACCTTGTGGCTGGCAGAGAACTTTCAGTTCATAAAACACAATTAGTATACAAACCTTTATTTTTATCAATTTACACAGAGCTTTAATCTTTCTTTTAGTTTTTCTTATGACTTATTCTTTATTTCTTTTTGTCTGGTTTTGGTTATCCTAAACCTGATTTTTACATGACAAAAGAAAAACACATTAATTTAAACAAAATGAACATATATTTCATTCATAAATCCAAACGTAGAATAACTAGAGTTCAAGCTTTAACTGTTTAATCCGTGATCAACTTTTTCTCTGTTTCCCTCTTCTGCTTTAATTAAAATGTCTTTTTTATGGGCCAGGGATTTAGCTCAGTGGTTCCAGTGCCTGTCTTGCAAGTGCAAGGACCCGGGTTCGATCCCCGGTAACCACATACAATACTGGGTGTGGAGACTCACACCCAGCAGCAACCAGTACCAGATACCACAGTGCCGGGAGTGGTGGCTCGCGCCTGTAATCCCAGCACTCAGGAGGCAGAGGCAGGAGGATTGCTGTGATGTGAGTTTGAGGCTGAGCTCAGGGCCATCCTGAACCACAAAGTGAGACCCTGTCTCAAAAAACCTTAAAAAACAATGTCTTTTTTAAATGAAATATCTGTGTGTAATCTTATTGTTAAAGACTTGGCTTTACTCAGAAATCACTAAAGAAATAACTAATTTTTGATTATTTTTCATAGGAAAATGCTCAAATTCTTCCATATAATAAAGTTCTGGTTTCTTTGAGTTTCACACAGTTTTTTTTTTTAATTTATCTTATCTCATCTCACATTAAACTATTCACAACAAAAATAGGCAATACATTTCACATTTTACTTAAATATTTTCCTAATTAAACAGCCAGATTCTTTCTATAGATATTTTTATACCTTCTGCCATTATATAAAATGGTTCCAATAATACATTTCTAATAAAATATTCTCTGCTTCTTTTGCAGCTCCCACTGAAAATGTTTGTAAAGTGCAGATTTCTATTAAGTTTGTAAAAGGAATTCAAAACAACTCTATCATCATCTTTAGAAGCCTTCCAGCTTTCCCACTGCCTGATTCAAAAATCTCAGAGAGAGAATATGTAGTATTATGTGTGATACAGAGAGAGAGATAGATGATATATAGATGAGTATATATCTCCTATATACATAAAAACAAACAAGATAATGTAATAATTTTATTTTTAAATAAATATGATTTCTGAAAGTTTAAAAGTTTTAGAAAACAAAAAGAAACCAATTTTCTCCAGACTTTCACAGTTTATGATGAGAATTCAACTACTAACCACTTCAACATTCTCCTGTGCATAATGTTTCATTTTCCTTCTGCTGCTTTCAGTAAAATATAATTCCTGTCATCAAGTGAAAAGGAGAAACAGAAGCACATGAATTAAGCAAAATTACAGAAGCACTAAAATGATTTCAGGGTTTTGTCTTTGTTGCTATTAATTCTGTAAGAAAAATTTTTTCATCGACATTAATAAAAAAATTACTTTCCATATCAGTTTTCTCTGAAGACTAAAAGAAAAAGGCAATGACTCTCAAAAACAGCTACAGTCAAATAAAAAACCGGAAAAGTGGTTGTCCTGAAAGGAAATACATGTGAATGTGTATTTGTAGGTGAGGTTTAGAAGAAAGTAAACAAATGTATTAGAACTAGAATATATATTTTGTTGCTTTTTTTAAAAATTGGATTTTTAAAAGTGCAGTAAAAACTAGTTGACAGGGCCAGTCACAGTGAGTTGATCCACTCTTTAGAGAAACACCTTGTACTGACTCACTGTTTAGTCACCTCTACTACAGTTGACTTAAGCAACACAAAACAGGGGAAAGTACCAGTTTGTTGACTGGTCCAAGCAGCAAAGACTACAGTCAGTATTTCATATCATTGTGCTCTTAAACTTGTCAAAATGAATTTCTTCCAAAGCCTCTGCATAAGACCAGGATAAACTAAATAAAAATAACTGTCTGGGGGACTGTCTTCAATAACTTTATCTCTTCCTCTCAACAGTATTAAGCTGCTAAAAATATTGTGCTATCATAGCTGTGATTTTCTGGATCTTTATCTTTCTACATAAATTCCTGTATTTCCAAGCTTCCTTTTCCTTGTTCTCAATGTAAACCCTGTGTAGCCATAGAGAGGTGGAGAAGTCAGTTTCCCACATGTGTTCTTCTATCAGCCATGCCTGGTGGCCACAGCAAGGGATAGATCAACTTTTCCATTGATTGTCTTTTTCTAATTAATTGTGCAGCATTCAATATGTGTCCCTGATTCCAACATTCTAATCAAGATAGGGATTATAATGAGATCAGGTATGAGCTGATTTGAAAGGCTTCTTTAGATACCATTACTTCATTTTTGTATCCAGTCTATCTACCCAAGTTTTGATTAAGCCTCATAAATATGATATTGGCTATTTTGGTTAAAAATAACATATTGTGAAATCCTGCTGATTTTTCTTATATATCAGGCTGCCAGCTATTATGAATATGACTTCAAACATTTCAAATTATGCTTCAGAGACACCACTGTGATCTGAAATTAACTTTTTAAAATGTGCAAGGAAATAAAGCTTTTTCAGAGCATGGAAATTTTAGTATAGAACAGGTTCTTTTATGCCCAAACTAATGTTTATGTAATAGAAATACTTTAATTCTTTAATATTTATACTTTAAATGTAATTTCTTTAGCAAACCATAACCTTTCTATGCCAATATTTTTCACTCTGAGGATAAATGAAAAAGCAAGGGACAAAACTTAGCAAGTTCCAGGGAAAATGTTGTGTACAGACAAATGGTTGCTGCACTAAGCCATGAGCTGTTAACAAGGTCTATTTGGTTAGAAGGATCAGCACTACAAATATACCCAGTAATACGAGACCACACTTAAATAGTGCCAGAGGCCAAAAGAAACAAATGTCAAGAATTAACTGGAGCCCCAGTGTTCCTCTATCTGCTGGCCGTGAGCAAGAATCCCTTTACCTCCAGATCCCTCTAACTCCAGCCCTTGGCCCTCATCTCCCACCTCCTTTATACTACACTGGTTGACAGAGTTTACAGATGTAAATGAAAATTATACCTTCTAGTCTTCATCCCCTCACCCTCCAAAATAACTGATTACTTCTGTAGTGACATACTGACCCTGAACTAGTGGGAAACACTTAAAGCATATTTTCAGCAGTAATAAATACATTCTAGCTAGTTTAAGTGACAATAGCATTTAAACTGTGCTAAATGTATATTACTACTAAAATTTGTAAACAAATGTAGACTAAATTTCACATTGAAGGGTGATAGTCATTTTTTCACACACACACACACACACACACACACACACACACACACACACACACACTGGGGCATGTGAAATAACTGCAGAACTCTTAGAATGATACCATATGTGAAGTAAAGCGAACCATGTTTTATGGTTTTGTTAGCCATCAAGAAACGACAAACCCAAGAAATGTGCTAAATGTATTTGACTCTTTTTATAAATATGATTTTTGTTTCTATTATATAAGTCTACTGATATTATAAATGAATTTCGAACTTGGCTAATATATTGGGCTAAAGCTTGGGCTTGTTAAATTCCATAAGGTCATTGTAGTGTTCACTGAAGTCAACTTTTTCTCTCTGCTCAGATGTTTACCTCATTCACACTGTTATATAGCCATATAAATTGGCAGAATTCTGAGAAATAAATACACATAAGGAATTTACAGTGTGCTCAGTGTTTTTCTATGAGCTAGCAGAAGCAAAGAAGAATTGCTAAATCTTCCCCGGACTTGTGTGCTAAGTCAACAACACATGAACAATAGAGAAAAATTTAATACTAAGCTGGTTGTTTCAACAAAGCTGAAAACTCAGATTGATTTCAAAGGTCAAGATATGTTTACAAAGAACACACACTAACATAGCCTCGAATATGAATATGAATCCAACCAGGAAAAATGGGAAATAAAGGCCAACTTTGGGAAAAATAAATAATAAATAAAATGATCAAAAATCACAGATTCATAAAATAAGGTAAAAATCCACACACTCATAAAATAATAGCCATTAGTTCTAGTGCTACCATGAGGGGCTGAGTGACCGAAGGTCCCTTGTCTTTCTGAAGATCTATGTGTGACACTGACAAAAAGGGTCTCCATACTAAGAGAACAAGGCCTGTAGGTCAAGCAGAAGATCTGAGGAGTGAAAGCTTGCTATGATAATTTTACTTTGTTATTTTCCTACAGGATTAAAAAATAAACAGTGGCGTAACCCAATAAGTAAAATCAATAATCACAAAAATAATAATCTACATTTTAAATTTATATCCCTCCTCTTCCCTTTCTGGTAGAAAAACCAAGTATATTTTATATATGTTTGTTGAAAACTAAAGAAAAGATATCAGCCTACTTTTCACCTGCAGCTTCCTCAACACAATTGTTTATAGGGACACAAGAATGATAGAAAACTGTTTAGTTTATTTTACAGTGGAAGTTATCACAGTATTCTTACACTTTTTGGACACTCAGTATGGACAGTCGATTTCAGTACAAGTCCTACAGGGAAACTTGGGGTCAAACAGTAAAACAGAAAATCAGGCACAGAAAGAACTCAGAGCGTGTGTTTTGCCGCGCTCCTGACCTCTGCTGGAGCCACTCCAGGCGTGTGGAGCAAGACCTGCAGATCCGCCACCCCCGCGTTGGCTAATTTGTTCAGTAACGACCAGGAAAATTTTATCTCTCAATATTATGTATCCATATGACAGAATGCATAAATGTTTACATATTACTGGACAATATAAAAGGGTACTTGTATATCTAAGATACAAGATATTCAAAAGTAATATCGGGGTGATCGGGCATAGGACGAATCTATTAAACAATAGTAGTGAGTTATCACACTGAATGTAGGTAAATTCTAAAGTTCTTTGGTGAAATCAAAGTAAGCACATTTAAATATTATTTTAAAATACTTACATATGTGAATAATTCTGCCCAGAAGGACTCAGCACCTATGCCTCTTAGAAGGACCCACTCACTACTTTCGAATATGTAACTAAGCTACCAGATAATTGGGAAACAAGAAAAGAATGAATAAGAGAATATTACTGCAAACATGATAAAGGTAAAAGAAGTGAAATTATCATTCACATGATGGTGAAAAAATCCAGGAAGGTAAAGGGACTCCTTTTCTTTGGGAAAGAAAAAAAAAAATCTCTAATTACACAGGACACCCTGTTGAGAAAATGAATTCAAGGCTGACTTGTAGAAAGACTGACATTTACTAATGCTGCAGTTCCTTCTACTTCCTTAAGAACACAAGTGCTCCTGGGAGATATTGGGAGTGCACAAATAAAACTGAAGATCGGTGTTGACTTTAACTACTAACTATTCCGTGGTCAGTTGTTTAGAGTAGTGGCCATATTTTGATAAAATGTGATATTATAAATAATGTAAAACAAGATCCGAGCTTTCACCAGGTGTTAAGATGGCCATGAGTGATGAAAGATTAGGGACACAAGAATGATAGAAAGCTGTTTAGTTTATTTTACAGTGGAAGTTATGGCAGTATTTTTACACTTTTTGGACACTCACTGTGGACAATTGATTTCAGTACAAGTTTTCCTTAATAGGATTGTGAAACACAAGCATGTTTATTTGACAATTAAAGTAACTTTAAATTATTTAAGAATGAATGGAATATTTCCCAAAGACAATATAAGTCATGACATAAAAGGCGATCGATATGAGATCATCACTTTAGCCATTAAAGTAAAACAATAATATAATATACAGCATTTTAAATCCAGTGACGCATTCAATTTCTTTGTGTTATATGACATTTGGAAAATGTTTTGGCAGGATTCTTCAGGGTGTGCATGACAGAAGTTCAACAAAATCTCTTAACTCAAAAGAGGAATATATTTATTCATAGGTCTAAGTATCTGAAAAACTTAGTTGCCAGTTTGTCTAGGCCTGGCTTCAACCAGCTGTCAAGCTTTCAGGGATTACACTTGTTCTACTCCTGGATTCTATGCATTCATTCCTTTTTAAATTGAATTCTTTATTGGTACATTTTATATACACATCATGATCACAATCAACATTGAGAATTTGTACCAGTATATGACACGACCTAATTCTCATTTTTTCCTATTTCCCGACTTAACCTCCAATTACCCCTCTCCCCTATGTCCATATGCTTTATTTCTTTTTTTTCATCACATTTTTTTCTTTCCCCTCGTTAGTTGCCCCTAACCTTTCCCTTTGAATATTTTCTTTTTCACAACAATCTATCATACATTCTAGAACCAACATCTTAGATTGTCCTACCAGAGAAAAGATGCGGTATTTGCACATCTGTGACCTATTTATTTCACATTATGCTCCACTTCAGCCACGGCACTCAGAGTTTCCAAGGGTCCCCATATCAGTTTTCAAACGTAAATTTTATGTAAAGAGGTTTTGTGCACAGAATTTGACCCACATATAGCCACATGCTCAGATCATAAAAAACAGAATCTTGAATGAAAAACAAATAAATGAAGATCTATAGCACAACAGATATGTCAATAATACACAAAATATATCTTTAAAACAATGAGTAAATAAAATGTGATATTTATACTCACAAAACATTATAGAATTTTCCATTTTATAATGACATATTTGGACTGTGATGTAGCTCACTGGTAGGTTGCTTATTTAGTAAGGATAGGTACTAGATTTGGTCCCCATCTCCACAGAAAAAGAGAGAGAGAAGAAAAGGAGATTAAGGACAAGATAAAGATGAGAAGGTTATTTATGACAACCCAGCCTTTAAAAAGAAAGAAATTTTCCCTTCTGTGACAACACAGAGAAGCCTGGAAAACACTTTACTAAGAGAAATAAGCCAAGCAAAAAAGGGAATCTTTCATGATCTCACTTATATTTGAAATCTAGGAAAGTTGGATTTGTAAAATTCTACACTAGAAAAGTGTTTACAAGAAGATAAAGGTTTTGGAGAATATGGAAATATTGCTCGAGGTTTACAAAGTCTACGTTAGGCAAAATCAGTAAATTCTAGAGATTTAATATAACATGTGACCATTAAAGTTAAGAAGAGTGCACTGAGTCCTAGAAATTTATGGAAGAATAGATCTTAAAATTTTATGCACTAAAAAAAGATACTATGTGAGGTGATAGATATGTTAATTATCTTGATTGTAGTAATCATTTCAACATGTACTTGTATATCAAAGTATCAAATCATAAACCTTAAATGTATATAATTTTATTTGTCAATTATACCTCTGTGTATGTATCTAATGCATATGTATCAAAGGCAGCAAAGTAAGTTTACATCGAAAAGAGGAAACAGACAGTAGAGAACTTAAAAAATATAATACAATAAGAGAAACCTATGCCAAAATAGACCAATGATTCAGTTACACTATGAAATAAAATACAAAGAAGAAAAGGAAGAAATAGAGATAACTAAAAGAAGGAGAAAGGGAGAAAAAAGAAAAGGAAATAAGCAAGGAGGAAGATGAAGGTGGGAAAGAGAAAGGTAGAAAGAATAATTGAAGTTTGTGCATTGCATAGTTTTTTCAAATACTACCCAACTTCATTCAAAGCAAGGGCACATTGGTTAAAATGAGGCTAAACATGATCTCTAGCAAACCTGAACAGTTTGAGGAGACTGGTATGAAGATTAACACTGAAGTAGAGCTCATCTCATTCGATCTATACCAAGAGGGTGTGCTGTACCCTTCGGCCTCACTGTAAATACAGGGCTAGTCCACCAACATGGTCTGCCCCATCTCCTAGGCATTTCTCATCAGAAATCTCAGAAGTCATATTGAAGAGACCTTCAAAAATTGCTAAAAAGCTCTTTTACAACAGCTGTGAAAAAAACTCATTAATAAAGTACTTCTGTTGAAAATATGATGTCAAAGTCAAGCATTACCAGAAATATTAGGATACAGAATCACATGAAGTAAAAATATCAAACAGAGAAGGGGATAATTAAGAGTAATGCACTTTAAATATTTTCCATATTCTCCAAATGATTATGGAAGTACTATTTCTTTATTGAAAGGACAGAATGCTGTGAAAAAAATATTTAAAATCACAAAATGAGATTTTTAAAATTAAAAAAATATATATTCCTGAGAAACATAAAGCACAGAATGACTAGGATACATGTTAACAAGAAGCTGTTTGAGAACACAGTTTTTGAGGGGAAGAATCATTTAAAAAGTGGAAAGCTTCCCTTACTGGTTGTGCTTCATATTGAGATAGCCCTGCATGGGCATCTGGAAGAAACCAGAGGCAATGGAAGCTCACAACTACTGGTATTGATCTATTATATAAGCCATGATTCCATAGAAGAAGCTTCAACTGAGTGGGAAGAAAGAACAGGGTCTATGGAACAAAGTCTGATAAAAGGCAAAGAAAAGCATATATATAAAATGGAAAAGTCGGATAAGTTTTCACATGCATTTTCAGTTCTGCTTTGGTACAATGTAAATGACTGGTTCCCAAATGGCTGTATTCAAGGTGAAGGTAACCAAAGTTCACAATCCAGGAGGAGCATAGGGTGCTCTTAAATCCCACTCCCTTCGTGGCCTCCATTATCCACTTGGAAAGTTCTTGTTTCATCATATTTTTCTTTTTTATTTAACAATGACACAAGTCTTCAGTGTAGAAAAAAATCTTACAAAAGGCCAATGCAAACAAAAATGTCTACCCCTAAGGACATTGCTAAGTATCACTGAGGGAAAAAAAAAAAAAAAATCCTGAAACTTTCCAGGGAGGAATAAAAAAGGCCAGCTAACTATTCCCTGACTATAGCGGCAGCACTGGAGGTCAGACAATAATGAACTAACGCTTTCAAAGTCATAAGGAAAAATACTTTCCAACCTAGAATTCTGTAACAAGCAGATATTGATCATCTGAAAGACAGGATAAAGATAATTCCTGACATGCTCAAAAAGTATATATTTCATGTGTAATATTTTTAAAAGCATATGAAGAGTCTACTACAACTAAGAAGAAGAGAGATGACATGAGGTGGACCTAGGCAAATTCAGGAAAGTTTCAAGATAATTTTTGTACTGGGATTAAAGTATAAAGACACAAAGAAGGACATCACCAGCACTGAAAGAGACATCCTTGGGTGGACATAGAAGCTCCTTGATGGAATCATTTATATGATACTCTAAAAATATTGATGCTACAGTGAAAGGCAAGCAGTGCACAAAGAACTAAGATGCAAAGAAAATAACAAAAAAATCTGCTAGTGAAATGGTTATGAAGACAACCAAACTGTGGAATGGTTTCAATCAATTTGTAGGTCATAAAAAAGAAGCATCATTTGCCATACTCCTGAGAATAATCTCCTTCAAATATGATTATACTAGCAAAGAAAGAAATACAAATTAAGCAAATACCTGACTCTACACAACATTTTCATGGCCACTAAATGCTGCTTATAGAAATATAATTATGCTTGATTTACGAACAAAGTCTTCAGAATCTGCTTATGGTTTCATCATATGATTTAAATATTAACAACTTTATCAAAGGAAAATGTCTGACAGAAGATGAGATTAATGAATAGAAGAGAGTGGTGAGAAAAGGGAAAGAAGAGAATGGTGGAAATGTTTTCACTTATCAAGTACAGCCTAAGAGATACCGTCAAGTGTTGAATTGGTAGAAACTACAGATGCATGTATATATTTTAAAACTTATCCAGTGTGACTGGAAACAATAAAGTAAATGTGAAGGTAGGAAGAAGGAAAAAGTTGAAGAGAAATACCCACCTTTTATGTTACAGAGTCAATTTAGTATCTGAATTTTATTCAGAAAATATACAAAGAAATATATTATCTAGCATTATGGAGGAAATACATAAAAACAAAAAAATGTGAAAGAAAAGAGTCTGTCTTTGAAGAATGGAATTCAGGAATTTGGGATGAAAAGGGTAGAAGTCAATGACATTTCCTTGCAGATATTTCTGTATATTGGATGGTACTATGATAAATATGTATTACTTTGCAAATAACCTTTAAAATATTCAAGAATTAAGTTGTGTCTTATACTGATACAAATCCCCATTATGGAGTGCAATCACGATGTGTATATTTAATGTACCAATAAAGATTTTTTTTAAATCCCCATTATGGAGTGCAATCATGATGCGTATATGTAATGTACCAATAAAGATTAAAAAAAAAAAAAAAGAAAGAAAGAAAGAAAGAAAGAAAAGAAGGAGGGAATGAAGAAGCTGGAAAAATTTGAATGTAATTACCAAAATGTGGCGAGCTGATCTAAGATGGCGTAAGGGGCGTAAGTCTCCGCCTCAGAGAAAAAAACAAGCTGTTTCATTGACCATATTTGGAAGAGTCTAGGCTGTGTTGGGGGCGTGCCGAACCAGGGTATATAAGGGAGCTAACGCGGAAATAAAGGGGAATTTTTTAGGCTTGCACCTGCAGCAGTGTGTTGTGTTCTTCCTTGCGGGACAAGAGAGACACGACACCAAAAGGTAAATTCTCAACTATACATGGACTTTGTGGAATCTGTAAGTGTATGTGTCAGTGAATAAATATATAAACTTTAAAAAAATATTCAAGAATGATACTATCCTTGTTTAGGAAAGAAAAAAAGACTTTAAAAATGCTGTAGACATCCAGGTGTATTGGCACATACCTAATCCCAGCACTCTGTAAGAAGTTGAGGCAGGAGAGTAGCAAGTTCCAGCCCAACCAATATATCCTAGTGAAATAGGATACAAAATCCCGTCTCAAAAATGTTTCAGAAATTATAAATAACAGTAGTGCTGGAGTTCTGTTAATATTTTAATGGATTTAAATGAGAGACCTAACAGTTGACTCACTGAAGTTTCTAATTTGTTTTTTAAAATGTGGCAAGATAGTAAACATTTTACACTTTGTATACATGGAGACAATTTTCCCATAATCTCATCTACTCTGAGTTGCCAACTTTTCTTGAAGTATAATTGCTACACACATAGGTGATATATATGATCATATATATAATGTATATTATATATGTGGATTATATATAATATAATATATATTATATGTGGATTATAAAATATAAAATATAATATATATATGGATTATAAAATGACCATTCTAACAAAGATAATGAGTATGTCCATTACCTCACATTACCCACAGAGTGGCCATTTCCTTGTGTGTACTAAAGACATTACAGATCAATTTGCTCAGCAAATTTCAAGTATATTACACTGAAAAAGACTGTATAGGTCAGTTTCCATGTGGCCATATTGATTCAATTTGAAATTAGTGATCAAAACGAGAAAACAAAGATAAGTGACAGTTCCATCAACAGATACAACATCCCGTTTAACACCACATACAGATGCTCAGCTGCTTCTAAGAGAAGATTGTCAGCCAGGGCAAGGCTGCTGCAGTCTTCACATCAGGCACCAGGTCCGGCTGTGCTGCCTTTTCTAAGTCTTCCAGTAATGCACGAGCTGTTTGTCCTTGAGTCACACACTCAGCACTGTATTTGAGTCTCTGTAAAGGACCTGACAAGTTAATCTATCAAGTATGAAATGACTAATGAAAAATTATTGAACTTTACAACTGGTGAAGACTTTCTTCAACTCCTGCTTTGAATTTATGTTCTACTCTTTCTGTTGCAACATCAAAATTTCTCTTCTGCTTAAAATATGTGAATCACTAAATAATCAAGAGAGATTTTTATTACAAAAGTATACTTATTTTCTTCTTGTATATATTTTTTGTTTTATTAATTCCCAGTAAATAAAAAGTGGATGATTTCAAATTATTTTATTGAATTCAAAAAGTAATAGATGCCTAATTAACAGAGAAATATGTAAGACTAAATATGTATAATATAAGTAAGGGAGGAGGGATAATATAATGTTGTTATTAAATCCTAGAAAAAGAATTTACTTATATCCAAAGGAATAGACATAAAAGAAAATTACAAATTGATGTAACTCCAACCTTGACCATGAGGACCCATGAATTATGCCTATTCTCCTGTGATGTAAGAATATGACTGAAAGGACTAACATGTTTAGAATATTCAACTAAGAAGTAAATTGTTTTCTCAAATTGGAGATTTAATGTTAATTATTAATCTTTTTTGCCCACACCTTGTATTTTTCTATTACTGTAAAATTGAATATATTTAACATGACTATATCTATGATTTAAGAAAAATAAGCATCCCCAATGCATGTACCTGGCCTTTCATTTAGTGACAAAACTTTTTATTTACAAATGAATGAAAATACTAAGTATATCAAATAAAAATACATTTTTGAAGACTACCTCCAATTTCCAAAGTGTGATCCAAATTTAAATAAACCTTAAATAGAATTTAACTTAACAAAGCAAAAACAATATCAAGCTGTGGAACACATCCTCGCCTATTTTAAAAATATTTAAATTAGCCAAAAGAATCCTTTTTGTTTCCAGAAAACTATTGAAGAGAAATTTCTAGGTTTGAAGATTATTAAAAAGATTGTACAATATGTGACTTCTCTGAGCCTGCAAAAATTCCATTTTTATTTGCTAAGTTAAATCTTCCAGCAAATTGCTGGTGGTGTGATGTTGGATACCCATATCACAATAATCCTGCCCAAATAGTCATGTTTGATTACTCCCTGTTCTGTGCTGTGAGGGAAAAGTGCAATAAATTCTCACTACTTCTTTTCAAAGCATACAGTAGTCACTGTAAACATAAAAGAATAAGACAAAACGAGGGCCAGCGAGAGTGCACCTTTTGTGCTAAATGTTAGATCCTGAGAAGAGTAACTGGCTCAAGGAAAGGCTGAAGCATAAAACAAATTCAGGGACATAAGGCAAGACCTTCTGTTCATTCGTTTCACATGAAGAAATACAAAAATAAATATTTCTCAATTAATGTGAAAAATTTTTTTAAAACACCCTCTATACATCAATTCATTCCAAACACTACTCATATATGGAAAATGCTTAGAACTGAGAGGACACAACCCCCATACAAAACTGAGTCTGTAATGATGAGACATCGTAAGCAACACACACATTAAAACTGCTTTGCTGGGCCGGGGATATAGCTCAATGGTTCTGGTGCCTGTCTTGCAAGTACAAGGACCCCGGTTCGATCCCCAGTCACCACACAACAATACTGGGGGTGGAGACTCACGCCCAGCAGCAATCTACCACAACCCACAGTGCCGGGCGTGGTGGCACACGCCTGTCATCCCAGCACTCGAGAGGCACAGGCAGGAGGATTGCTGTGATGTGAGTTTGAGGCTGAGCTCATGGCCAGCCTGAACTACAAAGTGAGACCCTGTCTAAAAAAAAAAAACTGCTTTGCTGTGGTTCAGCCCACAATAGTTTATGGGCAGTAACTGAGCCCTGTGTGGTCATGCTG
Organism: Petromus typicus; assembly: GCA_004026965.1. Taxonomy (NCBI): domain Eukaryota; kingdom Metazoa; phylum Chordata; class Mammalia; order Rodentia; family Petromuridae; genus Petromus; species Petromus typicus. The sequence goes on along the minus strand of PVIR01009848.1, from coordinate 22,820 downwards.
AGAAGGAGAAAGCTGGCTGAGCTAGGGCTTGGTGAAGGGAGAGTTGGTCACAGTAGCTCCCCTTTGATGGATCAATTAGTGCTATTTTATGGGGACGGGCCTAGTACCACTGGACAATATTATAAAGGAATGAACCTGAGGCAGCCATGATGGTCCATGCCTATAATTCCTGCATTCTCAGAGGCTGAGGTAAGAGAGTCACAGTTTCAAGCCCAGCCTGGGAAATTCAAAAGCCTCCCAAGATTCTATCTCAAAATAAAGCAAATAGATGATAACAAAAAAAAAAAAAAGCCTGGAGATGTGCAGAGGCCCTGGATCAACCCCTTAGTACTTTCAAGAACAACAAAGAAAGGAAGATTCATTTGGCCCCCCTAGGTCTCTTGCTTTGGGTCTCACCACGTTGTCTTCTTCTCCTCTGCACAGGTAATCCCACCTTGGCTCCATCCACTGTGCTTTAATATAGTTGAAAGGACTCCATCAGAGGCCATCAAGGTGGATGATCTGATCTTGGATCATGATCTGATCTGATCTTGGATATCTGACCTTGGATATTCAAGCTTCAAAAACTGTGAGCTAAATAAAACTCTCTTCTTTGTAAACTACCCAGTCTCGAATATTCTGTTAGAGCAACAAGACAAGCTAAGACATGCTTCTTCTTTATCATTTCTATTATGACATGGGTTTGGCTGTTACAAACAAGGGACACAAAATGATAATATCTGTTCAAAGGCAAAAGTTTATTTCTCTCCTACATAACATCAGTGCTGAGGTGAGAATCCTTCTCCATGAAGGTCTGTGAAGCTGTTTCTTTCTGTGTTCCTGTCCTAATATGTCTTTGGGATTACCCTTTTCCAGCAGTTCAAACAACCTAGCACCACCTCGCATCCAGAACTGTGGAAAGGGTAAGCTCATATTATTATAAGACTACTACTAATAAGCCCATCGTGTCTATTTTCTATTAATTGTCTAAGGGAGAGCTTCAAGTCTGGCTAGGGCAAGTGAATCATGTGCCTGTCTCCTGAGCCTAAAGGTTGAGACTTTGTCTCCCTGCAGATTCAGAGACCCTTAGGGGCTCGAGCACACTCGCTCCCACGCGTTGAACCTTGTCAGCGGCCATCTTGGTAGCCCCACCCCTCTTGTCTCTCACCTAAGGCCTCACCTTCCCCCATAGCTAATGCCATATAGACCACCCACTCATATAGTTCTCTTATTGGGCAAAACCCTAGGTCAAACCTATAGACCCTCCCTTCCTCCTAGCCTTCACCCTGCCCTGTGACCTTTTGCTATATATGTGACACTTAAGCCTGAATAAATGGAAAGTTCCAGAAACATTCCCCAGGGTCTGTGCTTGACTCTGCGCCTCGCCCTCTCCGGCCAGGAAAACCTCACATAGACAACAACCAACAATTGTCCTGAACTTGAATTATATCATTATACTTGGCTATAAGTAAATATAAAGAATATTTCTATTAATGAGCAGCCACACTTCAAGATAACAATTTGTACGACTTGGTGAAATGGATACTGGAGGGAAATTAACTTCTGTCACTATGTCTTTTGGATTTTAGGTTTGTCTCCGCACTATAAAAATAGGATTCTAAAACCTGTCTCATCTCCTTTCTAAGAATTAAATGAAATAATATACAGGCAAGTGTTTTGTAAACCATAAAGCAACATACACATGAAAAATATTAATTACACTTACACTGATATTTTACTAACCACAATAGGAAAAGATTAAAGACAGAACGTGAAGCAAAGAAAACAAGGATTATTTATTGATACTGTTGTCACAGAAATATGAAAAACACTCTTTTCTAATACAGTTTGGAGTTTAACTTAGTTATCTGTGATGTGTTAGACTCTGAGGATGAGTTTAGAGTGGAATGTAGTTGCCCTAATTTTCAATGACATTTCTTTGCATCTAGATATTGCAGATGGCACACCACGCCACATAGTTCCTTCTCCTCAGGAATCGCTGCCATCCGGACTGAGATGATCTAGCTCTGTGTCTAGAAATGTGCTGAGGAATGGGGCATGAAGATGAACATTAGTCAGGTAAGAAAGAAATAATGGCACAGGCTTAAAAGGCTAAATGAGATAGCAACATCATTTGCAAAATCATGCAGATATTAAAAAATGTAATGATTGATAGGGAAGCCTAAAAATGAAAGAAGTTTATGTGAGCATGCAGTATAGTTTGTTTCATACTAACCATCGTTTGAAATGCCCACATATCAGAGTCATGCTTCTCTAAAGTTAAAACTCTCACTGGGAAATCATCACATATTTGTGAATGAAGATGTATTACTTAAACTATCTTCCAACCTGCTAAAGTCCCTGAAATCTCAAAATTTAAACAGTAAAATTATAAAAACTTTTCAAATAAATCACCTTAGACTATGAATTAGATCTAATAAATACATTTAATGTGATCAAATTAAAATGATCAAACCTACATATGAATGTATTACTTATTACCTATTTAGTGTATCCTATCTTGGTTTAATTATATAAAATATATGCAATTTTTTACATTTGTGTCTTTCCTGAGTCAGTTTCTTTAAAGGTGGGGCATATATCTGGAATAAAAGAAGCTTTTGGTAATTATCATGGTGGTGCATTCCTGAAATCACAGCCCCTCGGAGGCTGAGGCAGGAGGAATGCCATAAATTCAAGGCCAGCCTGGGTTATATAATGAGTTCAATGCCAACCTGGACTATATAGAGAGAATCTGTCTAAATAAATACATACAAAGAAATGAAAGAGTTTTGTAGTAATGTTGACTTTTTTCCTTTATGTTTATCTCTTGAAAACAAAACAAAGCTATCCATCATAGCAAAATTATTTCCAAAGCAAGAGATCTTGGGTATTATTTTGAAAGGATTTAAAATAATTCTGTATATATATTTTGTCAGATAGATATTAAAAGCTAGAGTGACAAAATGATAATATTGTTAGACACTAAATACACTGCGCCAAGTGTATTGCATTTCATATGACTAGTAAGTCAAAAAACATCTAGGATGTAATTTCCTTTAGGATATCTTGCTAGCTAGACAGTACAATTAGAACTCTATAGCCAACTGAGAAGTCATCTTGACATATTAGTTTATAATATGATGATGAATGTTTTAGCATAAAACATTTACATACTCAGGTTAATTTTCTTTGACAATTGTATACGCAATCTGATTATCTGTAGCCCTTCTTGTCTGTATTTGAACCACACATAATTTTCTGGAATTAAATATTTTTACCAGAATATCATAGTCTAACATACATTTTATTATGTTTTAGAAATTCATTTTTTCTAGGTTATTTTGCACTTAGGATCTCACAGTTATTTAATTCTGTAATAAAGTTTAAATTTTTAAAGCTACTAGAGTAAAATATCAGTGTTACCTACGTTTATACAATTAAATAGTTAGAAATAAAAGAATGCAATTCTGCCATTGTTTATATAATTGTTGATAAATTGAGAGATCTCACCATCTCAATGACCAACCCCACCATCCCTCTGAAGTCCCAATTTAAAAGACCACTCATTTGTATTAAACCACAAATAAAGATGTCCTGGGCTGATCTCTGTCAATGCCCATCTTTTCACTAAAGGTCAGTCATGCAAAGCAGGTCACCTAACATCCAGGAGCAGTAAGACAGGCTGTCACCAGTACTTCCAAAGCGAAGGTGCTGTGATGTTGAGGGAAGGGCTTTGTGGTCTCTCATGGAGAGATGCTCAGGAATGGGTCCCAGTGGGTGACACACCACTGCAACAAAAGAGTCAAAAAATGTAATGTCAAATAGTACATTCAGAGAGAGGAAGGAATCATAAAGAAGATGCAACATGCCAGAGACAAATCTGGTAAAGTCCACTGTTTTGTCAAAAATCTGGGCTTGGATACTTTCAAAGAAAAGAGTTTAGATAATAAATTATTTTTAGAATGTTTTTTAAGCTACTAAGGCATGCAGAGGATAGTCCAGTGCTCCAGCACATGCTAAGTAAGAACTGGGAGTTTGGCTGCACCCATGCTGAATTCTGTATTCTCCAAAATGTATTCACTCTCATCATTAGATAAGACCTTCTACTGAAAAGAATTTTTAGAGTCAAACATGTTCAGGAAATTCAGCATCCTCAAATTCCCTCTTAGAGACCCTAAACTTCTGCATTAGCATATTAAAGGGTTTGAAAAGTCTTAGAGTTGAGAAAACTTTCTAAAAAACCCAAAGTAAATCATGATGTGTATATTTAATGTACCAATAAAGATAATAAAAAAAAAAAACCCAAAGTAACAAAAACCCCAGCCATTTCCAGGATTATTTAACCCCATAAACATGCTTTTAGCAACACTCATGAATATTTTTCTGGAAATGTTGATATGATTATAAATTCCATCTAATCATGGCACGGTAAATTTTCTTTAGATTATAAACTATGATAAAGAGAAGATTAAAGTGACTGATAAACACCATACCCAAAAATAACAACCACACATTATCATTTATTTGAAAAGCACATCTTTGTTCTATATCTTTTAATGAAATCATAGTATAAAAGATAGTGTCAAGTGGCCATCAGTATGAATTCAAATCTTCTATGTACCTTACAATGCTGTGTACGTAATCAGCAACCACACACTCCACCCAGTTAGTGTGTTGACTGAAAAACTTAATGTGGATTTGACCAATTAAAGCATCACTGCTCCACCGGGACCTCCTGAAGGGTTGTTAATTGAGGCAGAGTTTATAAGGATGTGGCTTCCTGCCCATCACAGATTGAACAGCCATGACCCACAGCTGACACGAGGTACAGAATCCAGTATTAAGTTCATTTTATAATTACTGATCCAAGCCAAATTTTAATACATGGTCTAACAGAGAAATCTGCTTCCTGTGTTAAATATCTTCCAGCTTCCCCACACCCATAAACATTAAGCAAATTCAAATATCCGCATTCAGAGTAAAATATGAAAATAAGAGCATCTTCTCCTATTCTTTATATTTGTGTTTCTCATTGAAAAGGAATCTTATGATACTTAAATTTTTGTGTCTTATTTGTTTCATTTATCATTTTAGTCTCAAGCTATAACCATTTACCCATGAGTGTTTCAAGTTTATCCTTTTTTATGGAAGAGGTAGGGGATGAGAAAAAGAATTGTGATGTAGTACGTTCCTGTCACAGCACCCCAAGAAGAACGTAGTCATCATGTACTGCAAACATGTACTAATTTTTGAAAGGCTCCAAACTGTGAATGTCTCTTAAAACAAGTCTCTGGTTTAAGCAGAGAAAAATAAATGCCTTCCTAAACTTTAGATTTGAAAGGAATTTGTGTAGCAACCCTCATATTTTCTCAGTCTGTAGCACAGCGTCACTCCCCACTTTATCTGAACTGTTGAAATTGTTGCTTTGAAAAACACAGAAAATGTGTACCCCACTGAGCATTTCCTTGGATATGTTGGAATGTACCTTTCACAATAATAACACAATGATTTTATTTTTCTAGGACACTTGAGTAGACAGGTAGGTAAATAAATGTCTAATGTCTTTATAGCATAGGCTTAAATCCAATGATACAACCTGAGCAATGAGCTGATAAGGGAAAATGAGAAAGATAAAATTTTGAAGGAGCTAGAAAAGGAAGGATTAGATAGCAGTGATCAATATTTAGTACTTCACAGTTTTATTATTGTGTTGGTGCTAAATTCACATGAAAAGAGATTATAAAATTCTCTGCATCTGTGATGCTAAGCTCCACTCTTAAATGTGTGTTGTTTGATATACAATCAAATGTGCCTATACCGAAATGATAGAGATGTGGCATAGAACACATATGGATTCAAATCCTACTTTCCCATTCTCCAGCACTATGCCCTTTGGAACCACCCTTGGGCAGAGTCTAGAGCTAACTGGTCGCCACAACTAATGGCCCAGGTCTGCAAGACTAAGTCAAACTGGCCATTCCATATCCAGGACTTCCGCTGCTTTTAGACAAGCCCATCTCTTCCAGTACAGTATTTCTCCAAATTCCTATTTCTCTTTAGTTTGTTTTTTATTAAATCATTTTTATTAAGATTTTGAATTTCTCTAGGGACTGTTATACTTGCCTGAAATCAATCTTTTATTCTTCTCTGCTCAGTTACTTTCTCTTGAAGTACAGAGATCATGCTTCTCTTGCTGACCATACTAGGACAGTAGAGCTTTAATAAATACTTCTGTACTGAACAATGTTTAACCTCTCAGATGTTTTTCTCATCTATAAAATGTGGGTCATAGAATAAGCTTTTGTGGACATTACAAATAAGGAATGCATGTAAATATCTTGCATATGATAAGTAATCTAATACTGAAAATTCCCTCATCTGGGCCGGGGAGTTAGCTCAGTGGTTCCGGCGCCTGTCTTGCAAGCTCAAGGACCTGAATTCGATCCCCGATAACCACATACAATACTGGGCATGGAGACTCACGCCCAGCAGCAACCAGTACCACATACCACAGTGCCGGGTGTGGTGGCTCACGCCTGTAATCCCAGCACTCGGGAGGCAGAGGCAGAAGGATTGCTGTGATGTGAGTTGGAGGCTGAGCTCAGGGCCAGCCTGAACCACAAAGCGAGACACTGTCTCAAAAAAAAAAAAAAAAAAAACTAAAGAAAATCCCTTCATCTGTATGCCTCCCCCAACACACCAAAACCATGGAAAAGACAAAAAGATGTGATACAGAGTCTCTTTCCAACAATCAAAAATCTCCTAATTCCATTTGGTTTTATGGCAATTATCATAGAGATACACTGAAGTGAAATAAATTGGACATACATGTAAATATTGTGTGGCTCCTCTGGTGTGAGAAAATTGAAAGTGCAAATAAAGGCCAAAATGTATAACAGATAATGTAAAATAAGGAGGAAAAAATTCACATGGGAAGAAGCACAAGGTGGGGAGGGGGAATGAGGGAGAAAAAAGGGAAGAAAATGAGAAAAACAAAATAGAAACAAATTTTTCATAATTAAGGAGGGGAAGAAGAGTTCAAAGAAATGGAGAGGAAGGGAAATAATAATAATTAAGATATATCATGTACAGGTACAAATTCAACTGTGAATATGATTTTTATGTGTATTTAAATTGTACCAATAAAGTTAATTGAAAATTTAAAAAATAAAATTAAGAAAAAATTTAGCAGGTTTGCAACTTACTTCTCTAAAAATATTCTCCAGCAATCTAGATCAATTTTATTTTTAAACATAGTTGCACCTACTTATGCATCACTGTTTCCATATATCGTTATGAGTTATTTATAAATATAAATTATCAGGAAAGAATTATTCTCCTGTAATTAATCCCTCAATAATTAAATTATGCACTGATATTTACAATCTGCCAGACAAAACATAGTGAAACAGAAGGGCTCCTTAAGAGAACTAAACAGGATACAACAAGAAATCTTTATTTCTGACCACAAGGAAACGGCTTTTCAGCTCAGACTCCTCTCTGAATATTAATCTTCCTGAAGAAGCTTGTAAGATAAAACCCTTTCTCCTCTGACCAATTAAGAAACCAGGAGCAAAATCCAAAGAGCTAAAAAAATCACACCAGCAGAAAAAAGAAACCATTGAAGATAACAAGTAATTAGGGCTGACACTCTGCAGAGCATAATTGGGAGATGATACTGCCTTAAAAGCTCACATTGCTTCAAACTCACTATTTAAGGTGAACTTTGTGAACCTGCAGCAGCTGAAACCAAGAATGTTCTCTGGACAGTGAAACGGCCTTTAGCCAAGAAAGGGAGATTTTTCCACAGAGCCAGCCACAAAGTGAACATGAGTGATGGCAAAAGGTAGCAGAGAAGGTGACAGCACTGAGTGAACACTACTTTTTTATCCATACTTGTCCAAGTGCTATTAGAGGTTTCATAATTAGAAGGAGTTTGAAATCAGAAATATTTTATATATCAACTAGATTGCATTACGTACTTATACTTAAATTCACTATATAGTAATGTATTAAGTCTCAACTGTTGAAAGTGTATTCTCAACTAGATCTTTTATCACCTGAATTAAAATCTGAAATTGAACTCATTTTTGTATTATATTCTGAAAATGTATGAAGTACATTTGATAATCGTAGTCAAGATTTAAAAACCCACTGGCCTGGGTTGGTGGTTCATGCCTGTAAAACCACCTACTCAGAAAGCTGAAGCAGAAGGATCTCAAGTTCAGTCCAGCTTGGATAGCTTTGCAAGATTCTATTTCAGAATTAAAACAAAGCCAAAAATAGGACTGGGGCAGCAGGATGTATTTCAATGATAGGTGCTTGTCTAGCATATGAAATGACCTGTGTTCCTACCGTGGTACCACACATGCCAGCCAAAATAGTTCAATAGCCCATTGGAGCAAAACTTGGCAACTGGTAACAATGATCACTTAATGTTGCTCAATAAGGTTTACCTATTTCTGGGTATTCATATAATTAGGTTTGCATATGGAAAATATAGGAAAGAGTATGAAAGAGCTATGATTTTTTTGATTGCATTATATCCAATTTCTTTTCTCACACTTCCTCTAATTTATTCTACATATTATTGAGAAGTTTAATTGAATTAAATGGATATTTATTTAGTAAATATACACCAGGCACATCAGCTGTGATAATGATGAGGAAAATACAATTCAGATCCTCAAATTCTTAGAACTCACCCAGTACAAATGAAGAAACTGGAGATTATGTTATATGATAAACATTATATGTGAGAAGGTAAAATGTTAGAAGGCTTTCCAGAAGACATGATTTCCAGACTCACAGAAATTGAAAACAAATGATGATCAAATGAATCTAGTGAAATATACACATCATCAGAGTGTCACTGGAGATTTGAAAGATGAATTTGAGACGAGAGAAGTCAACATGAGGAAGGTTTGAGAAGTCCTTGCACACTGTGGCAGGAGCAGGAGGGAGTCACTACCTTGCTCTGTGAAGGGAGTGTCAGACCACAGTAGGTGCCAGAGAAGGGGAAATGTGTGAGTCAGAAAGTTGTCACTGTTGAGGCAGTAATAAAGCGAAGAGATGAGAGAGGCAGTTTACCCCAGTAAAGATAAAAGCTAGGCAGAGGACAGAAAGGTCTAAGTCAGAAACAGTAAAACCTAGTGATTAAATGTTGCATTCTGCATGCAGACACCTTTGGTAGATGAATGCTACTTGCTCAAGCAGCTGCTTTTCCTCGGGTTAGGGGACAGGAGTTGGTTTGAACAAAGGGAAGGTCAAAAATTGAATGTGTCCCATGGTATACTGAATGTTAATGATTACCAAGAATAAATGTTTCATAAAGATGTAGACACATAAGTCTGCACCTCTGGTGGACAATAGGTGAAAAGGCCTAAATTTGGGGACTTTCAAAGCTTTTTATGATCTATGTATCTGTACGAGTCAAGACTCTACATTCTCTTTTCTTCCTTTCCTGTTTACCTTTCCACTTGTGCACTCTTAACTACTCAGGAACTCAGTCTATCAATTGCACATTATCTGTATCTTCGTCCCTCTCCCTTTTGGCTGCTTCTTTTCTTATTCATAATTTACAGATGGTGAAACTCCTCTTATTTAACGAGTAAGTAAAGCTCATCTCCTAGCCACCACTGTATATCTTGTATCTGTACCAAAATTTCCTACCTCTCTTCTTCTCGGCATTTTTCAAAACATGGCAGCTATTCTTCACTCCCATTCCAATTATCCTGACAAAATGACTATTTTTCTTGCACCGTTGTACTGCTGGTTGGCTGTGCCATCCAGCAGCTTTCCTCAGTGCTCCTCTCCAGGGCCTCTCAGCACCACCTCACACTGTTCCCCACTTGTCCTTCTGAAGCTCCCCACCAGGCTCTGCGGCCATCTGTTCTCCTGGTTACTGCTTCCTGGTCTGCTTCACACAGCCGTCACTTGACTCTCGAGGGCAGAGTCCTCCGTCTTCCTTTGCCCACATCTTCATCTGATATCACGGATTCCTGTTCACTTCCCTTCTGTACTGATGGCTTCCAAGTCTTTATCTCTGGAACAGAACTCCAATTAGCCCATTTAGTCTCACAACCCTTGGTGACATTCATTGCCAGTCTACCTTGCTAACTGAGTGTGCTGGCATCCCTTGAGAGTGGTCACCTATGTTCTTCCCTTGCTCTTGGTTCCTAATCTAGAATGTTCTACATTTGTTTCTCCAGTAGACATTCCTCTAAGAACTCCTTCCCCCAGATTCCTATGATATTCCCACGCCACCCCTGAGTACTAGATGACTAACTAGGTCTCATGTTGAAAGCAAATGCGGAATCTCAGATAAAGCTGACCTAGAGTTTGGTGCTAAGGAGACTCATACCTGTCCAAGTCCAGACACAGCAGCAAAGTGTGTTGACTGATTATTCCTGTCCCCTAGGAGCACAGGAGAGAGAAGAGGCCGCTTGATGTCTCATGTTTGCCATCCACAATACAGTCTTTAATATACATTACTCTGAATTGTTGTTTATCTTGATTACAAATGTCCTGTTCCTAAAACAAGATTTTAAATCACAATAAGGTAAAAAGTGGGTTCTCTTTCACATTTTCAAGGAAAAAAATCAATCATCAATAAATATTGGATGAGGAGGAGTTACTCATAGAATAAATTTTAAAAGTGGCTACAAAATTGGTGAGCAGAAAAACTGAGTGTTCTGAAAAAAGAAATTGATGTCTTGTTATCTACTCTCCAAAGATACATTCCAAAATTAAATCACCTTACTCTCCACCAACCCAGATGGGATTATAATATTTTTAGAGAACACATTTTCCTTTTGAATCTTATGCAATACCTTCTCTTAAAATTCTGTCAATCTTAACACATGTGCTGTGGTTAAAATGACTTCTGCAAGACTATAGCCTTCATTAAATCTAAAGTCAAGCTCCATCTTAAATATTCCAATTTATTTTTCATTTTACAAAAATAATTGCTTGAGATGCAGGGTGTATTCATATGTATGAATATATTTTAGAAGAAGTGAAGTATACAGCTGACTTTATCCCAAAACAATGCCCAAAAGAGAAAAATGACACAGACAGCAAATATCTAGCAAAAAAAAAATCATATTGCACACCTTTCTTTATCTCCTGTAATTTGTCTCACTTCATATATTCTTGAGGATGTCCTTATCATAGTGATGGCATGCAAATTATATGCATCATAGCATAGATCAGAGGTGTCATGGCTTGTGTCTAGATGTCCCCTCACAAAGTCTCATGTGCTATAAGCTGATGCTTTTTCAAAGGTTGCTGGATCTAGAGTATGTGATACTGGGATTAAGGATGTGTGATTACTAAATTAGTTCATGCTGGTTTAGCATAGTTCTGGGTAAGATTAAAAGTGCCCCACCCTGAGCATGAGTGCTCTTGCCTTACGGGTTGGAAGCTTGCATAAAAATATATAGGACAGAAACTTGCTGCGGTTTTGACTGATATTTGTTACTTACTGCTTTGTCATAAAATGGTTCTCCTCTGTGACACTACTTTGCCATTTGCCACTCAGCCTTGGAGCCAGCCAACTGTGAAGTAAGACCTCTACAAACTGTGAGTCAAATAAACCTTCCTTCCTTTAACTTCAGATGTCGGGTAGTTTGTTTCACCAATGAGAAAAAGTGACCAAGACAAAAGAGAACTCAATGAATACTGAGGAACTGAATCAACGAATCAGATAGTTTCCAGCTCAAGTGTCAGAATATCCACTTTCCAAACTTAACTTCTTACGTTAGCCTCCTTCTCTGCCTGATGTACTGCATTTCTGAACTCAAGGAATATGCTGTAGCTCCAAAGAGCTACAGGGAAGAATTACTGATGGGGTGGACACAGTTATGAAACAATGGGAAGATAACTGAGCTTGAGGACTAGTTCACCTAATTGATAGGTGGAGTCAACATCATTTTGACAATCAAGCAAGCCAGATTTTAAATATCACTCTCCATCTCTCCCTCTTTCACCTTCTCCTTCTCTGCGTCTCTTTGGTTCTCTGTCTCTGCCTTCCTCCCTCCCCCTCCTCCTCCTCCTCCTTCTTCTTCTCCTCTCTCTCTCTCTCTATCTCTCTTTCTCTCATCCTTTAATCTCTATGTCAGTAGAGCAAGTGTCTCATTTGCGAAATAGGAGTTCTTGTGCCTATTACATAGAGGAGCCCACTATCAAATGAACATTTGCATTTAAAGTTTAAAGCCTAGAATGTTACAAAATAATTTGATACCATAAGAGAATATTGGTTACCTTTCAAATGATCAAAAATGAAATTACAAGTTGAAAAATCTGGATTTGAATACAGTATGTACTAATTTCCCTTATTGTATTCTTGGAAGCATTTATTTGGCTAAATAAACTAGGAAAAGACAGTAAATTTTACAAACAAAAATAAACTCTATAGAAGAATTGGTAACGTTTAAGTATCTAATCTGCCATCATCTTAAGGAATTTTAACTATAAAAGTAATTTTAGTGGTAGAAATGGTGATGTTTAAGTATCTTATCTGTCATCTTGACAGGATGGTGCGTTGTTTTCTTCCACTTTCTTGCTGTTTTGTAGTTAAAAATTAATAACTGAATAGAAAAGTCCCTAATAAATTTATAACACATTGTTATATAAATTATATTCATTGCAATTCTTTAATTGTGCAGTAGTATTTAAAAAGAAATATTAAATGAAAAGAAATGAATCATTTATTTTCAAAAGATGTTCATAAATAAAATAACAATGCTAAAAAGTGTATTCTAAGGTCTATTTTCCTCTTCTTTCTAAAAAGTGGTAATTAAGTAGGAATAACATAATTGATACACAGTAGACCCAATTTGCCATTTTTTCTGCAGTAAGCATGCTTTCATTTTTCTATAGCAGTCTCCTTGGTTGTGTCACCACTGACTGGGTTAGGGTCACCACCCAGAGATGCTGAGCAATGCCCAGATCTATGAATAACTTCTGCAACAATCAAAAACTGAATAATATCTATACTGAGACACTTTGGGCACAGTGTGACTTTCCCCGTGCCCCCCCCCCCATCACCTCTGCGACAGGAAGGAAATTTTACAGAGGTTTCTGTTTTGTAACGATCATGACCCAGACTTAAACAATATTCACTGCGGAGTGTGTTGCAGGTGTGAGGAGGCCATGTTACCATGAAGGCTTATGAGAAAGAAAGCAAGAGGCAGAAGATGTTGGCTCTGGAATCTCAGGAGAACAAAGATCGGAAAGATGGGGTAAATAAAATGAAATACAAAATAAGAATCAGACTTTTATAAAATATATAATTCAACAGTCTGCACACAAAGTGATCTCAGAAACTCAAAACAGATATTTGAGAAGTGCTGAGAACCCCTTCAGGTGGCCAGAGCATTCCCACGAAATTATTATTTGTTTAGAGCCAAGTAATTTTGCTTGTTTTAGTGTGTACACAGTAAACAATATCTTGGATATTATTTAATTTACTGCTATCTAGCCTAACATAAACCACAATGTTCTGGAAGTAAAATAATAAATTGGCAGAATAAAGTGTTTCAATAAATAACTGATCATCAGAACCCATAGACTTCGGTCATTTATGAAACGTTAATTCCCAAAGCAATCACAAGCATTATGTCATTTCTGTGGTATAACAAGAGTGCTGGAGATTTCAAAATACTATTACAGGGATTAATGTGGCAGCACATTACAAACCAGTCAAATAATTGGTTTTATGTAGGACTCCAAATAATAATAATAATATATTTAAAACTTGAAATAGCTAAGAGGTCAAAGATAGGACTTTCTGTCCAAAAATAACACGTACTACGCTTTTGAAGCTGCAGTGTGGGAGGGTGAAGTTTTATTTTCTCAGAAGATCCAATGACACATAATTCTATGAAAAAATTAGATCAAGATATGAAACAGAGGACACCTGGAGACAGATGAATTGGAAAGCTAAATTTGCAGTGAATCATTGAGCTAATGCATCAAAGCTATGGGCTTAAATGTTTTATCCACGCTCCCTATGCTAATTGTATTTGTTTCCTGCTGCTGTTCTCATTGCTGTGATGTTTTTAACACTAAATCTCTGTGTGTGAAGAAGGAAGCCTGTCACTTTTCATGTTTAGAGTTTCTAGAGTTCCTAGAACTTTATTTAATGCAATGGAGAAAAGAGTCCTCATTTTGAAAAGTGTTGATATATCATTCTGCAAACCACTTCTGGTCTATCTCAGGAAAAACTGACTGACGGTCTCAGGATAAGCAATGAGCTATGACCTCCTCTTCCTTCAGTATGATATTCTCAAATAGAATGGCATTCTGATGATCTCTTAATATATCTGAAGATATTATTTTTATATTCATCATCAACTCTAAAATTCAGTGCCATTTTGTCTTTAAATGCTGAAGTTGCCTGATGGAAAACTATTACTTAAATTATTACTTACGAATATTGACAAAAATCTATGATTACCACATTGTATTTTGTGTTCTCCAGAAGTAGAATTAAATACTGGAAACAAAATAATCAGGGAACTGAACGCTTGGAGTAATTTACTGTCTAGCCTGAAACTAATCACAAAACTATTTTTCTTTCCATCTGTACAGCTGGTAGTGAGCTAAAATAGTCATTGTAACCATTATCCTCTAAAACCAATGATCCATACTCGTTATGTGGAAGATGGAATTGAGATTCTATTAATGTTAGCTCTACTGAAAAGTTTGCAAAATGAGTACATAGTTTAATCTCTTTTTTGTTTCTCAAAATTTTCCAATTTAAAGACAGGTAAGAATGTTTATGTGGAATAAATTTTGAGGGAAAAAAAAGGATTCTAGTTTGCATATTTTTATGAAAAGAAATTTTAAAATCTCCAGATATGTTTCAGTTTAAATTAGAAGTAATATTATCATGATTATGTCTGCTAAGAGTTTAAAATTTATCCGTGTGATTTATACAATTTCTCATTGAATCTGTAATTAGTATACCATTCTAATGCCACACAGAAAGACATTTACCCTCCAAATGTACCCAAACACTTCAGATGTTTGAGTAAGGGAAAGTTAATGTCCTAAATGATCTATAATTTGATAGCTTATTTTAATTATTCTTATCTTTATCTTTTGCTCCTTTTATATATTATTCTACACTATATAAATCTGCGTCCTTATGTACATAACATCGTTTGTATGATGCAGACTATTGTTCCTACATTTTATGATACATAATAAGCATAAAATGATACAAGGATGTGAACCAGAATTTTAGTATATTTTTCTTTCATACATGAACAAAACATGAAATGATGCTTTTTAAGAACTGCATACTGGGGCCAAGGATTTAGCTCAGTGGTTCTGGCATCTGCTTGGCAAACACAAGGTCCCAAGTTTGATCCCTGGTAACCACATACCACAATGTCAGGAATGGTGGCTCACACCTATAATTCCAGCACTCAGGAGGCAGAGGGAGGAGGATCACTGTGAGTTTGAGGCTGACCTGGGCTACATAGCAAGTCACAAAAAATTAGAACTATATACTCAGTACACTGTATATCATAAATGATCTGTTTGTGCCAATTAACATTGATGACTTCTAAAGCATTTATTTATATAGATATTAATATACTATATATTAATTTATATATATCAATGCATCCAAATGTTTGAGAATATGTAATGTTAAATATGATTAGTACATTAATGTATATTATAACTAATATAAATATCATGCAATATTGAATTGGTTACCTTCCTATCACTGCAAAGTTCAGTGTGTAGTAAGTCTTATACTATTTCTGATAAATGATCAGATGAATTAATTCTTCAGAAAATAATATTTTAAATATGCTTGACATATATTCACATATTCAGGAAAACTTTGGATTATGGACTCTATTTTGTGGCTTTTAAAAAATCCATTCGAATGAAAGCTGTTTGTCAAAATCCCAACAGATACTGGTAACATACTCAAAACAGCTACTGAGGGGTTAAGAGGGATTCTTACTAATGTGTAGTTGGGTTAAGAAAAGGATTTAGCTCAGTGGTTCCAGTGCCTGTCTTGCAAGCACAAGGACCCCGGTTTGATTCCCTGGTTAACCACGTACAATACTGAGTGTGGAGACTTACGCCCAGCAGCAACCAGTACCACATACCACAGTGCCAGGAGTGGTGGCTCACGTCTGTAATCCCAGCACTTGGGAAGCAGAGGCAGGAGGATTGCTGTGATGTGAGCTGGAGGCTGAGCTCAGGGCCAGCCTGAACTACAAAGCGAGAACCTGACTCCAAAAAAAAAAAAAGAAAAGAAAAGAAAAATCAACAAGAGGCATCACTGGACCCAGAGTGGAAAGAAAGGGAAGATGTGACAGCACTTTGGAGGCCTCGCAGTGCCTGGGACCCCTTAAAGGAAACTGATACGAGGACTCAGTACTAGGGAAGAGCTGAGCAGAGGCTGGACGGGGAGGAAGCCAGGGAGTAAAGCCCCTGCCCACGACATGCTGCTTGCGCACACCTTCCAGAGCTATTATTCCTCCCTTCCTCGGCCCGACTCTGTGGGACGCCTGCAGGAAGGGCCCCTCTCTCCACAGTCTGTAAAGGCTGGTGTCCTGGAGCAGCACAGGGTACAGGACTATGGACGTGGGACCCCTTAGGGGCTGGCAGAAAGCATGCAGCACGGCTGGAGGAAATTCACCTTGAACAGCACATAATGAGGAAAACATTTGCTTAGCCAGTGAACAGTAAAAAATAAGATGGACACAGGACTATTAAAAGCACTTAAAAAGAATTGATTTTTTAAAGCAATTCATTCTTTTTCAGACTCTTATTTAGTAAAGAAATTTGAATTCTAAATAATTCTTTAGAAATAAACTATTTCTCTAAGGATTCTTATTACATTCGTCATGAAATATTGTTATCATAAATACTGAAGGGAAATAAATGGCTTTTTAAAAATAAATTCTCCACAATCCACAAATTTGATTAAGTATATAACCTAGAATTCTCCCAACCTATCTGAATTAGTGAAGTTTTAATATATATCAAAAGCATAGGAGAGAAACCAATGATAATCTTTTTAAAACTGATAGAGTTTACCAAACAATCCAGAAAGTTTACTGGTTAAATAGAATAACATTCGAAAATATGTCAAAATTCTTTAAAATGTCTTACCTGACTTCATTTTGTATTTTTCCTAAACGTGACCCTTTGGTTGTTGAAAAACCTTTATCATTTATTCTGTTCACTGTTACCTTCCCTCAGTTCTCCACAGCTGTTGAGTAACCTGTCTGGAACAATATATCCACAGTTTGACTTTACCTCGGCTTTCTCATCATCCTCGCTATCCTCCTGCCAACCCTACACAGGTCCTTTTTCCAGATGCACTGTGCTAATACTCACCTCATTCTCTACTAATTTACATACTCTACTGTATTGTTTTCCACATGGATTTGCTTCTGTAGCATTTATGATTAAACCTTGTTGCTCTCCGTACATTGTTTGTATACATTCCCCGTCTCACTGATGCTCATTCATAGCGATCTCGTTCTGAGGAAGTCAAGCCTGTCGTATTTATACTTTTATAAGGATATGTAGAAGTTTTGTTTTGATAGCCTGCAAGAGCTATTTAAAATGTCACCAAGGAAAGAGAACACTTAAACATTTTAAATTCATCAAATTAGTGGCTTATAAAGACATCTCCAAAGGAGCTATAGTGTAGTGTGGAAGAACTGTCTTTCTGCAAGATGATATTTTTTTCTTTAAGTCTCGATATGTTTGAGGGTTTCCCAGGACAAATCACTGTAGGGCTTAGAGGGTCCAGGTTCCCTAAATCAAATGCCATTTTCCTACTTTTTTTCCTATGGTCATCAAAGAGTTCCCTAATGACTTGAAGCATTTGGGATGTAATATCAAGCAACCGATGCAACTCAGCTATAACAGGAAATTAGAATCAGGGCATACATATTACATTTGAAATGTAAAAACTTGATGTCTTTTAAATAGCACTTTTTGAAAGATCTGTGGTTATGTTTGTGCCTTGAGACTGCAGAGTCGCAGCTGCACCCAGGTGGGCTTATCAAGGGCGAAGCTCAAACACCGTTTCTCTGCCACTGCTGTTCACCAGCTGAGGCCCAGTGTGACCCGGGCTGCCCCCTCTGGTGGTGAAGGAGTCCGTGGAGACCAGATGACTGGAAGAAACATTCCACCAGCCCTGTCTCCCCAGTCACACTGTCACTTCTTTACTGGAAATTTCACAAGCTTCTCATAGGAAGTTTTCAATAAATCTGCTTATTTGAATGAGTACATTGAGAAATGTTAACATCAATACTTACAAAAACTAAGACTCCATAGCTATATAATTCAAGACTTCTCTCCGCCTCCCTCCTGCCACACATACACTTGCTTTATATTTATAATATGTTTAACTTAGTGAAGACTCTTTGTAGTTCTATAGTAAATAAATCTATTATACAGAGTTGAATATTTTATCAAATTATCTAAGCTTAATAAAATTTACTTAAAGCATTGACCTGTATTCTACCTTCTAACCAAATATTTTAAGAACTATTTTATATTCATTTCCTTATGATTTTTTCAAGTTAAAGGATAATAGGTGAGAATTGTACTTTATTTTATGAAAGAATGCTTTTAAGGATAAAGTCATAATTATTATTAAAGATAAAATAAGCAAGAGTTCATGATATTATTTGAATTATTACTGAATGAGAAAACCCCTAAGACATTGTGACCAGTTTAAAGAATTCAAAGGCTTCTCTTACACAGATAATTAGGAACGATGAAAGATTAGCATTTCCACTGGGCAAAATGTAGGGCTTTTCTACTAGTAAGAAGCATTTGTATTACTACAATTGTACAACTATGAAATAGTTTAAGACAATGAAAGGTAAGAAGAAACCAAAATGTTCAGGGCAACTTGTACATTTTTTATTTGTTTCAAGCTCAGATTGCTCCTCACAATTTTTAATGTAAAGCAATTTCACTTAATTTTACCATTATTTCTAGTTGCTTTTCTTTTTATCATCACCATTCCTGAGACCTACATACTTTATACCTTAGATGATAAGAGCTTATATTATTGAATAGTTACTATACAACAGTTATATTAAATGTTTCTATGTTTTATTGCACTTAAATGTCACAAATGTCCTTAATACTGTGTCACCATGTGAGATGAGACTCAAAATCTTTGTTCAAAGTTACACAGAAAATAATCAAAAGGAGGCTTTAAACACTTTTTGACTCCAATGTTCACATTCTACAACAGTCTATCAACCTGGATATAGTGCCTAGCCTTTGTCCTACAGATAGAAAAACAAACTTATCTTCAGTTTCATACAAACATGGACCTCGTCAAGAAAATATGACACGGTAAGAATTCGATCACCATTTCAGACTGTACCTCTCCCTTGTGATCAAGACTGTTACTCAACTTCAACTTCTTCCCAAACACACTCATCTGAATATCTAATAAACACATTATTTTCCTCAGCCTCACATACTACCCTTCAGCAAATCTCAAAGTGTATCCCAACCTTGTCTGCTCTTCTCTATCTTCCCTGTTACGGCTCTAGTTCACTCAAACATCATTTATTGTTATTAGCAATCAGATCATTTTTGGACAAGGCTTTAAAAACAGACCAAAACAAAAATTTCCCTTTTAAAAAATTATCTTTTTATTCCCAATTTAAAAAGGAAAATTTTACTCCAATAAATCTGCCATTGAATTTATATAATTTCAAAGAATGACTTTTCTCAATGATTGGTACAACTGCCTTATCAAATAGATGAGGTCAACTAGCTCTCTAGAATGTCAGTTCTTTAAATGTAGGAAATGTCTCATTCTTTGTATTGTTCTACTCTCAGTCCCAAACCGAACGCAGGGCATATAATGAGTGTTCATTAAATGGCACTGATTAGACCAAATGGCATAGTACCTGCAGGTTCAATCAGTGGTTTGTCCTACCACATAGTGTACTCAATCAATTGTACTATGTATAAATCAGTATTATAGCCAAAAAAAGGATAATACAACTTTTAGACAATCATACATGTTAAAACTTAAATGGTAGGAAAATTTTAGATCATTAAAGCATTAATTCACTCTATCCAAAATTGCAAGATCAAATTTCTAACCCCCATGATAAACTACTAAAGCATATTATACTTTAAATGATGGATGACCTTCAAGTAGAAGGAGGTTGACACACTTTCAGTGAGACTGCCTACTTAATAGGGGATTTGGACAAGGAATTAAATTTCTAGGTTTGCAATTTAATTGAATCTCTCATCAAAATTCAAATGGCTCTTTTAATCAGTTGACTATTCTCCTATGTTTCCTTAAGGTCCATAAGATTTGTAGGGATGTATTAGTACATTTTCAAAAAAAAAAATGTAAAAGGTAAACTATTCATGAAATAAGTGTGAATTTGCTAATATTGTAAAGTAAGAAATGTTAAATAGGCCTCTAATTATTTTTTAAGAAACTAGTTGGAACAACTGAGATACAAAAGCACATCTGGGCTGAAGGGAAAGTGTGACAGAGTAAGGATGAAGAGTCCAGGATCAGGCACAAAGCTGAGCAAAAAGGAAACAGGAGGGGCTAAGCAATAAACACACTGAGGTCATATGTCTGAGAGTATCTCATGGAGCAGCACACTGGATGTAGGTTTTTTTGCAAGATCTAAATATATATCTGCTGTAACTGTAATACCAAGCTATGAAGATATTACCAGGTAGAGTTAAATCAGCAAAATTTTGCAATAGATCTATATTTGAAGAAATAATTCAATACTGTAAGCTTCCAAATAAGGTCTTGTATATGGCAAGAAATCCAGAAAAATTGTCCTTTATCACTCATTACTCACATGGGAAAGATCAGCCCTGTCAATCATTGATGACATTGATTTTAGTAGTGGCTAGTAAATAGTGAAGATATTACAGAATTGGTCTAGTGAAAATATATGACTCTAAAAAATAAAATTAAATTTGCCATACTATTTCATTACTGCATAAAACGAGATCCATTGTGCTGATTGTTACCTGCCTGACTATGTCACAAAGATTTTTGTCACAGGAATCATGCCAATACTTATTTAACCATTATTACAAATCAGTTAGTATACTTCATATATTATCTAATTTATTTCTCAAAGTAGCCCCACATAGATGAGGAAATGAGTGCTCAACAAAGTTAAATACTAGTCCAAGATCACACAACTATTAAATGATTACTAAAAGAAATAAATGCCATCTCACTGAGACAGACCAGAAGGAACTGGGATGTGTCCACTCCCCTAGGCAAAAGGCCCCCATAAACCTTTATATTCAAAGGGATATTGTGAGAAATTAAATTATTGCAGGTTTGGTCTTTTCACATCTTACAACTAGAAAGATTTTAAGAAAAAAGGAAAATATTAAATGGTTACTTTTTAACTCAATATAGTCATTGCAAGTGATCACTATAAGTGCAATATTTTATATGACTTGGAATGATAAACTGCACTTGTCAATAGAAAACCACAAGACCTTCCATGACTGCTGCAGGATACAGGTCCCTTCCCTTCTTAAGCATCAACAGGAGCCACAGCCCCTGAACTATCCTCTGACATCTTCTGTTTTCCAACATTGACATCCACCTTCAAGTATGTTTTATGCACTTCTCGTTAACATGAAGACGAACACCAAAAAGCTAATATTCAAAACTTATTCTATGTCCAGAGCCCAGGATTGTAAGAGTTTAATGAGTAAGTTTTCAACAATAAGCAGGGAAAAAAATGAAGAAAAAGTAGAAATGTATAAGAAAGGGAAGAGAGAGAAAGGAAGAGAAGGGAAGAGAGGAAGAAAATTACAATTGAAGTATTGAATATGTAAACATCTTAAATTGTTAAAGCATTTATTTAAAATATAATTTTCGGGCCGGGAAGTTAGCTCAGTGGTTCTGGTGCCTGTCTTGCAAGCGCAAGGACCTGGGCTCGATCCCCGGTAACCACATACCATACTGGGTGTGGAGACTCACACCCAGCAGCAACCAGTACCACAGACCACAGTGCCGGGCGTGGTGGCTCACGACTGTAATGCCATCACTCGGGAGGCAGAGGCAGGAGGATTGCTGTGATGTGAGTTTGAGGCTGAGCTCAGAGCCAGCCTGAACCACAAAGTGAGACCCTGTCTCAAAAAACCTAAATGTATGTATATATATACACATAAAATTATATAAAAGTATATATATATAAATTTTATATATATAAAATCTTATATATAAAATTATATATATAATTATATAAAATTATATATACATATATAATTATATATGCATATATATGTAATTATATATATTAAATTATATACATAATTTTCTAAGAAACTATTTTAAGGAACAAATATCAGTTAAACAACTAATATATAAAATTAATAATAAGTAAAAATAATGCTGTGACTTTTTAAATCTCTAGATGGTATTTTTTAAAGAATAAACAAAATTTGTTTTAATTAAGTCCAAATTTATCAGTTTTCCTTTGATTCTAAGAAATTTTTGCCTACGCAAGGTCACAAAAATTTTCCCTTATGTTCACTTAAAAAACCTCGTACTTTTACCGATAACATTTAAGTTAATTTAGGTCCATGTGTATGCAAAATGCAAAAACATACAAGTTTATTTTTCATTTATGTGTACTCAATTGTTCCAGAATCATTTGTTGATGTTCTTACTATATTTAATATTTTAAATCACTATGAAGGGTGTAGGTCATTTGAAATTTTGTTTTGTGTTCCTTTCTTTATTATTTTACCTATCTTTATTTGGAAATTGATTTGAAAAGAGACCATAGTAAAGTCAGGTTAAT
>PVIR01009847.1:0-51813 GCA_004026965.1 Petromus typicus | reverse complement strand
GTGTAAATGAGGTCCAGAAGGTATGATAGGTTTTGTGAGATAAGAAGAAAATGTTGAGAGGGAAAAGGGAAAGGCAAACGGAGGACAGGGGAAATAAAGAAAGGAAAGAAAAAATTTGATGGTAAAAACAAAAATGAAAACAAAACTTATGTTATGTGTATGTGGGCTTGGGCAGGGGTTGTAGGGAGGGCAGGGGAACGGGAAAAATGAGAGTCAAGATTACATCGTGTACAGGTACAAATTCTCAATGTTGATGTATTCTCAATGATGTGTATCAAAGTGTACCAATAAACTCAATAAAGGAAAAAAACACTTAGCAACTCAAAAAAAAATCTACTGGTATAGTTAACAGAAGAAAAAGCAACACAAAAGCAAGACAAGCCAATTAAACCATTTTCATCATTAGCAGAGAAATGACAGTGCCAGAGTGCTGTTGAGAGGAGAGGCAGAACGTGCCCTTCACAGATTCCATATCTGGGAAGCTTCTTGTGAGGTCATTTGACCAGACTCCAGTTCCCTGAGACAGAAAATGAGCTGTCATATGTTTCAGGACCTGGAGACAGAATTCCATGGTCTTTGGGACAACTCTCTTTGGGGATCATGTCAGCTCCCTCCATGACAGTTCTTTCAATGGTCACTTTAGTTCAGTGTCTTGAAGTTCTCATTGACCTTAGCGCTCCTGGTGCTTGTTTAAAGTGTAGGTTCCCAGATCCAATCTGAAGAATAGTGTTCCAACATTTTGGGATGGATATGCAGAAATCTGGAAGGTATTTTATTATATGCTTATAAAATATATCCCACATAATCCTGATATAAGTGATCCAAAGAATACCCTGGGAGATTCAAAGTTGCTCTGATTTAACTTTAAAAATTAGTTTTAACAAATTCATTCTAGGACCAATTTGATAAACACTAAAACCAACAACAGCAACCACAACTGACTAAGCTGGAGGAGGTGCTGCCGTTGAAATCCCAGTTACTCAGATCATGGTCATGGTAGTATACACCTGTAGTCCCAGTACTCTAGGAGACTGAGGCAGGGAGATCACAAGTTTGAACTCTACTAATGAGTTAGTAGGACCCAGTCTCAAAATTCAAAAAAATTGAAAAAGCTGAAGATGTACTCCAGAGATAGCTCAGTGAAAAGGCTCTGATTCAATTTCCATTGCTGGAGAAAAAAAAAATACCTAATAGTATAGCAGGAAAGTGAAAAACTGCAGTGGCCATAGTAGACAATGACCTACCATTTTTCATCCAATGTTCATTGACACTACGTAGGTTTGCAGCTGTGTTGCTGGTCAGTGACTTGGGGTTTGTTGCCTGTGAGACCAGATAGAAGTGTATATAACATATCACCATGATTAGGCTTCCATCTCTGTGACCCTAAAGCCAGTGAAATGAAAATCCCATTACCCTATTTTTCCATCAGCTTTCCAAACACAATAAGCCCTCATCATCCCATCAACTATGCCTTGTAGGAGACTGGAAATGACCAGCACTGTGTAGGGCATTCAGAGAAGCTATGACTCACCTTCCTCATAACCCAGCCTTTTCCATAGCAATGCTAGGGCCCTTCCTTATTTATTTGGATCCTTTTGATATCTACTCCACCAACACTGAAAGCTGAAGGTTCTCTCCATTCATAACCTATGCCTCAGTGAATGCCCCAACTGTGCGGGTCATTGCTAAATGATGTGATAAAGAGAGACCTGAAAATCAAGCTGAGGTCCACTCTAGGAGACTTGTAGTCTTGTGTTGAGATACATCATGTATCTCATCATAGGGCAGAACAGAAGCAAGTATCCTAATGGATCACTTCTGGCCATGAATGAGCTGGAGGGTGCTGGGGGATAGGAGAGGAAGTGGGAGCTCATGCCCATGGGAGATGAGCCCCACTTTGACCAGGTCTAATGGGAGCTGCTGACGGACTTCCTAGGGAAGATATTCAGAAAGTACTTGGAAAATTATGTGACCAGAGCTTGGAAAGATTTAAAGGCAAGAGACACTGATGACATTTGAAGCCACAAGATGAGGTTTTGCTATCAAGACTCTAACAGGCAGAAGAGGAATTAAAGAACAAAAAAATGACTCAAAAGTACCATATTTCCTTATTGGATAGTAATTTAATCACTTGTCACTAAAAGGTTGAATTTGTAGTATCTGAAAGATGAATTAAAATATTTTATTTGCTGACATAACTAATACAAAATTATTTTCTTTCTTAGGTGGGAGGGCTTAAAATATGTCTATATAGCTTGATCAGTGTTTATGCTAGACTTTTTCTTCTAAACAGAGTCTCACTTTGTAGTTCAGGCTGACCTTGGACTCATGTAGTCCAGCCTGGCCTTGAACTCGCCTCAGCCACCCGTCTGCTAGAATTATTGGAGTGTGCCATTAGGCCCAGCTCTGATGGACATTTTGAATCAGTCTAACACCTCTGGTTTGTTTGTTTTTTTCTTCAGGAGAAAGTTGAAGGAATGATAGATGGGAGAAAGGAAAGAAGAGACAGAGAATGGGTTCCCTATTATGAGTATCTCTCATTGTTGATGACTGAAGAACATCATGGATTCTGGATTCATCATGGATTGTTTGACCTTACATGGCTGAATTTACTTGCAATGCTTCCAGTAGTTTGATCCTGAAGATCCTCTGTCTTTGGCTTGCTAGTTAGAACTAGAGTCTCCAGAACTTCCTTGCAGCTCTTGAGAGCTGTGTGTTCTCCCCTTGCTCATCTTCATATCTTCTTCTCTCCTTGTTTCGACTAGAAGGTGCTGCACTCTATCATAGTGGGTCCCTGAGAAGGTGAGAGACAAGGGGGAAAGAAGGAAAACTTGTAAGAAAACAACACTGAAAAGTATCAACTTGCTACTTGAAGTAGCTTGAAGTGACTGCTTAGGTCCAAGCAAATTAAAATTTTGCACGTAGTCCTGTTGGGATGCATTGGAAGGTCACACACAACTGGATCTTATCTCTGGTGCAGGAGCACAGTGCCAGAGCAACTAGTAGATTTTCAAAGACCTTGTGACTTATGTTAACTTACTTGACAATGATATTTCCCCAAGGAAAATGACACTCTGTCATCCACGTCTTAATTTAGGACCATCAGTGTTGCAAAGCCTATGAGCAGCTTGCCTGGGAACCAGCTAGTTTACTAATGCAGAGCTGAAGGAGGACTTATCAGGGAGCTTCCGTGTGCGCTTAGGAACTTCCCAAGCCGAGCTGAGCCACTGTGGATGGCAGGTAAGCTAATCGCTTTGGAAACACCCCATTTGGCAGCATGAGCCTTGCCGACGACAGTGGGGTAAAGGCGGGTTATCATCGGTGTACCCAGAGGTTGGACTGAGCAAACAACGAGCTCTGTGAGGTGAGCAGAGGTGAGGAGAAGATTAGTGAGGTTCAAACGGAATAATTGGAAAAGCAAGGGGAAGGCAGTAAATTATGCCTCTTTCATTCAGCTTAGTTACTATATCGCTAGAGTGGATAGAATAGGTCAGCAACTAGTGGATAAAAAGCAAACTCAGAAAGGGTCAAAAGGGAGCAAGAGCTGCACTCCACGGGCACCTTTGAATGGTGCCGCTAGATTCTCGTGCTTGTGAAGAATAACAGGACATAATAAACGGGGTTTTCTGTGATTGTCTGGGAGTGATTTTCATATTGTGAGAGCCTAGACCTGTCCCTAGGAAATATGTTGAAAAGTCTCCCAAATGAAGATGAAAACAAAGAAGACAGCAGTAGTGCTTGGTGTGGCTTCTAGCATCCCCCACCCCCACGTCCACCTTGCTCTAGGACCTCAGGAAGCTACTTCACTGCTTTGTGCCTCAGTTTCTTCAGTGGGACAAGGAAACAATTACCTGCCATTTCACATGTAAAAAAGCTCTTAAAGACATCCCTAACCCCCGGAGTACATTAACAAAGACTAGATAATGAACATTTAGAGCATGATTTTCAGCATCCCCAAAGGTGTTTTGGATATTTATGGGGACTTTTTGTTTGGTTGCTACATGGATTCAGGTACAACTGCTGCTTACTGGGTGGAGGTCAAGAGCAAAACATTTATTCTGCATCCCATATGACTTCTGAGAATTCCATTGGACATTCCATAGGTGAGAAACTGTCTAACATCATTGGAACTTAGGATCTGCCAGTTTGTAAAATTCATATGAGGTCTTTTTGCATTGAATTAACATAGGCTGAACTTTGCAAGACCATATAAATTAAGAACAATGCTCTGCTTGGCTCTGCTGTAGTCAAGGTATTGCCAAGGGGTCTTCCCCACTTCACAAGGTTGCCTTACCCATGGCAAAGCCACCTGTGTGGGCTACATCTGTAACTGTCATGTTCCCAGGGCCTCTGTGCCTCTGTGCAGCCTTGTCCCCTGACTGTGATTTCTAACAGAGTCATCTCTGAACATTTGCATATTGAAAAGCACATTAGTTTGTTACAAATAATGTTACATCTTCTCTTTTGTGTGACTTAACATGTTGCACTGATTTTCCTTTTGATAGGTATGAGTTATGCTTATTTATTCAGGATATTATAGGAGCATTAAAAATACTTGTCATTAAAAGGAGGTGTTAGGTCTGTTAGAGCTAAAAAATGTAAGTTGTTAGAGCCAAACTCAGCACGACTCTAAAAGGTGTAAGGCCCCAAAACTGGTCCTGACAGAGCAGCTGGAGCTGAGAAAGGGCATCGCACTGGGCTCAATTTGATCCTGTGGTTTAAATGCTGATTTGGTGGCTGGTGTGTGTGGCTTCGAGCTGCTCTCAAGGATCTTGGCATCAAGACCTGATTAACAGGTCAGGTTGCTGGATGATATTGAACTTGGAGAGGAAGGACTCTGCATGCTGTCTGTCTTGCATATGAACTCCTCTCTCTGTGTAGCAGCTAGGTTCATCCAGAAGCATTTCTTTTCCAGGTTTTTTGCTCTCTCTTTTTGTGGAGAGAGGCAGCCAGGCAGCAGGCCCTTTAATGCTGGTGCCTCTTTCTCTGTCCCCAGCTGTCCATAGGCTGACGAGCACCCTTGCCTACTTACCTCATTTCTGGTACAGTTAATTCTGAGGCTCTATCTCGGAAAGGCCCCTTCTTAGGGAAGGAAGGGTACCTCTTTACTTCCTGATGGGCAAAGAGAGAAAGGTGCCATGGCACAAAGATCTGTGGTTGTGAAGGTGAAGAGGGAGGATCATCAAAGGGAGCATGGCTTTCTAGAGTGCCTTAGTTAGCTCAGGCTATGTAACAAAGACCCTGCAGACTGAAAGGTTTACAAGAAAATCTTTGCAGTTCTAGAGATTGGAGTACCAGCACACTTGGGTTCTGGTGAGGGCCTACTTCTGGGCTATAGACTGCTGTTTTCTCTCCATACATCACAGCAGAAAAGACTCTCTTGGGGCTTCACCATCTTCACCTAATTGTCTCCTAATACCATAAGATTGGGGTTTAGAATTAACATGTAAATGGGGTGAGCAGATATCGAGCCTCCATCCTATGACACCAGGTAGTGAGTGTCCTTGAGCTCAGGGCCCTGCTCTGCTCTTCCCTGGCCTACCACAGTCCTGGATCCTCTCGACCCTCAGGCTGGCCTCTCAGCTCCTCCGTCCTCTGTTGTCATCAATCTCTGCGGCGAAACCCCTCTGTGTTGGACTCTCTGATGGTTTCCATTTCCTGATGAGATCCTGACTTGTGCTGGCCTCAGGAGCCAGTCTGCTGGGATGAGGAACAGGAGTAGGGTGTACCTTGCTGGGATGGGTTTGCTGGGAAGCAAGAGGACTTCGGAACAGGGACGTGTGTGTCTAGCTACGTCCTCTCCTCTTGAGAGCTGCAGGAGCTCTGCCAAAGGCAAGGACTTTAAGCAGCAATGACAAGTGGTGGGTCCAGGTAAGAATCCACTAAGGGAGGACTCACCAAGGATACCAGAAACAGGAGTGATGTCAACCCCGTTTAGAACCAACCGATGTGCTCTGACGGAGGCTCATGCATCGCTGGATTTCCATGGCTTTCTCGGCCTCGTATAATGTGCATACCGTCTCTCTGTCTGACTTCTGATAGACCAGAGAATAATGTGGTGAGTGCTTCTAATTTAATATTCCTGTAATATTTCCACCACATCAAATTCCCGCTAGGACAAATATATACAAATACATCGTTATAATTTTTTCTCCTCATTCCAGCCAATCCACTTGGGCCTCTGCTAAGAACTGGCTATAAAAGTCATGAAGACAAAACAAAGCTTAGCATTATAATGTCATTTAAAGAGAGAAAAGAGTTCCAGGAGATCTTTTGTTGTGCCGGAAGAACACAGGCTGCCTGTTTAAATGACTTGTTTTCCTTTGTAGATAATCACAGAGTAATGCAACGCAAATCGTCCCTGGCTGCCGGTGACGTCATCACGTGGCTCCGGCTGACTCGCTGAGCCAAGGAAATGTTGGGGCTGCAGGGTTCGCAGCCTTAGAGATGCATGTGCACAACTCGTTCTGACTCATCAGAGACAGCAGGAGCATCGTGTTTGATCTGATTGTGCAGGTCCCCAGCCCCACACTGGGGACAGGGACAGGAATGCAACTGTGTGGCAAACACTGCAGATTGCCAAGGGAGAGAGGAATCCTCTCGGGGAGTGGGTCTTGGGACAGCTGATTTTTCTTGCTGGGTAATGGACCTGTGGTACGGAAAGGCACTTCAGTGCCGGTTTAGCACATCGGGCAGATCAGGCAAGCTTCTGAGACTGAATGATAAAATGCCATGCAGCTTTCAGCTTGCTGGCGCACTTTCTGAGAGCCCTGAGCTGCATGGAAAGAAGGAGTCCTACCACTCTATGACTGCCATACTGGAACGTTCCCATGGCGGGTCCCCGGGGAGCAGTCCTAGCACAGCCTTCTCTGCATCCCCGCCAGGCGTCTGTCATAGGAGTGAGCCAGCCCGTGTGTCAGCTAACTGTCTTCTTGGACAGGCCAGCCAAGCCCTGCTGGAATTCCTGACCCACAAAATCATGACCTACCATGAAAGGGTTGGTATTTTAAGCCTCTAAGTTGCTGTATGATTTGTTATGCAGCAGTGGCTAGCTAGAACATATTCCTAACCAGAATAGTTTCTAACTGACTCACAAGTGTAACTTAATATGTGCAGTCTGCCACTTAGTAATGCTTCAATTGGATCCAATAGCTACTAGTACTTTCTAATGAATGTCTGTCTTGCACACCCCAGTAATGTGGGGAGGCATGAGGTGTGGGGTTTTGTTTCTGATCTCATAAAATAATAATGATATGATAACTTTCACTGCTTGATTACTGTGAATTAAATCAGTGATTCTCAAAGTATGATGCCCAAACAGTATATCCTTAGCATCACCTTGGGATTTGTCAACAATGCAAACTCTCTTTCTATCCCAGACTCCCTGGATTAGAAAACCTGGGAGGCCAGGCATGGTGGTGCACCCCTGTAATCCCAGCTCCTGGGAGGCTAAAGCAGGAGAATCATCACAAATTTGAAGTCAGCCTGAGCTACTTTGTGAACTCAAGCCCAGGGTGAGATGCGTAGTAGAAAGACTCTGTCTCAAAGAACAAAACAAAACAAAAAATTCTGGGAAAAGGCCAGCATCATGCATTTTAATATGTCCTCCAGGTGATCCTGATGTGTGGTAAAGAGGGGAAATCACCGTAGCCAGCTTGTCACTTTCTTTACCTCAAAGAATGGTAGCTCAGGGTTTCTTAGACTTGACATTTTGGGTAAAGCGATTCTTTAATTCAGGGGGCTGCCCCATGCTTTGTAGGATATTTAGCTGTGTTCCTGGTCTTTACTTGCTGGATGAAAATGGCACCACTTTTCCCAATTGTGACAACCAAAAAATGTCACAGACATGGCTAAATGTCCTTTGGGAGTCCAAAATCACTCTCAGTTGAGAATTGCCAATACTTCCTATGAAGGAGTATTTTAAAATATACTCAGAATTCGTAGCCATCATTTACGCAGATATGCAAATGACTGTCTTTAAGGAGGGAGTTTTTACTCACAGTTACCTAGAAATAGGAGGTGTGCCATGCCAGGGTGCAAGCAAGGATAACAGAGGGGTGCCAGGGCTGGTCATGACGGGGAGTGCAGGGAAATCCTGGTGAAGGCTTTGTGGTAGTGGCTGTGCGAGGAGTCGGCAGGGCAGGGTCAGCAGGCTTGCGCTTGAAGGGTGTGAGTGACTGACTGGTCGAGACAGAGGGTCTGCGAATTGCATGCTCTCTGGCCCAGAGGCAACTAAGGAAGGGAGACAGTGGGCCAAGGGTGAGGGCCCTGGGAGAGTGCCGACAAAGGAGGGAACAGGCTGGCTTCCCACACTCACAGGCCAGCTGTTTGCAGTGTCCAGGTAATGGTCAGCCCTGGGCGGAGAGGTGTCTCTAGTACCACAGGGCCAGGATATCAAGCCATCCAAGTAAAGAGAGGTGTGTAATATGGGAAGATACAATTGCCTTATTTTCCAGATGGCAAAGCTGAAATTTAGAGAGATAACTTGCCATAGAACACAGCTCTCACGAGAGGAGCTCTGCTCAGACTGAAGCCCGGATCTACTGGGCCTTTCAAACCACGTGCTTTCTGCTAGTCATTCAGTGAAGTCATCCCATGCACGGGCATCGAGACCTATATAAAAACACACAGTTAACGGAACAAAGGACAGCGCTGAGTGATTTCCATGTAAAATACACCAAGTAGCAAAAGTGGTTCCAGGGGTCAAAGAAGGAGCTTCAGTTTAGATCTTCAGATCCAATAAGGTCATGTTTTTAAGGCCTCATTTCCAGCGTGGTGCTCTGGGGAGGTGGTGAAAACTCTAAGAAATGGGGCCTGGGAAGAGATTTTGGCCAATAGAGGTGGGTGTCTCAGCCATGAGGTGAATGGTTTTGTTCTGCCACATCTTCCTGGCATAAAGTGCTGTTTCCATCCTGAAGGCAGTGGACCTGCCGAGTTATGGGTTGAAACCTCCAAGACCACAGGGCAGACTAAGTCCCCTCTCTCTTTATAATCACTTATGGTAGATTTTGGCTACAGCTACAGAAAGTTCGATGGCGAGGTTAGCGGGTATCCCAACTCAGATGACAGGGGCATGACGTGCCCTACGTGGGCTTTGAGAGTTGGCCAGAATGAGCCCAGGCAATAATGGAGAGAAAGGGAATTCTGAAATGATGGAGATGATTTGATCACAAGGCTGCAGGGAGAAAATCACTAAGTGTTATTAGGCTGTCTTGGTTACTTGAAAATGGGCTAAGAAGAGAGAAGAAAATGTGGATGCAGCAGGATTCCACCCACTTTCACAAGCTAAACCTTCCAGAATCAGTACATATTGTACAAGCTTTTGGCATGATAGACTAAATATCAAAAAAAAAGAAAAGAAAAAAAGAAAAACTCTCCATCTAATGGTAGGGCCATAATATAAATGCTTGTGCCAGATTTTATAGTAAGAATTGCAGTGGAAATTTCCAGTTGATATCTTATGAGATAAGACGTTAGTCAGAGAATATGACCAACAGGGAGAACGTAAAGAAGTCTTTCAACGTGTACTGAGAAGCACAGCAGAGGTTTTGGCAAGTGGAACTGACAGCTATCCCTTCCTTGCAGATGTTTCCACCGTGCCAGGCTCTGTGCTGAGTGACTGGGAGTTCCAGACCATTGGTCCTCCTCATAAGACTGTGCCGAGCAGTTTCTTGTGCAGCCCAGCTTGGGACAGATGTAACGAGTGGGCGCCTGTCCACGTGGGGACCGGTGGCATGGTCTGGCGGCTGATTGAGCTTCCTGGGCCTCAGCCTGTGCGTCTGTCTCCCACTCTCTGGGAGTTGCGTCTTCTGTCATCATGCTCACAGTGTAGGAAGTTCCAAATCACCATGGAGGGGGGGGGTGGTTCATAATCCACGTGACTCCACTGATTGCTGCGCAGGAGGCAGGAACACCACCTTCATCCTCCATGACTTCTAAAACCTTTGTTATCTGTTAACACCCAAACCAGCAATTATTAGCAAGAATTTAACTAGAGTACATGTTCCAGAAGGGTAGAGGTGTTTGTCTGTATTGTCCATTGCTGTACCCACGGTGCCTGGCCACACTGGGCCTGTAGTAGCTCTTTACTGAATGAAGGAATTGGAACACAATGGCAGAGGGGGTAGGGAAAGAGGCGGTCATGCAGGTGGGTCAATAAGAAGATAGGAACACTTTTAACAAGGAAAGTGGGGGAGTATTCAGGGCAAATTTGGCTTTAAATCAAAAGTCTGCTATATTTGGGTGGGTTAGGAGTGGGGAAAGCCTCAGGCCCTAATGCTGCTGAACTAGAATTGTAAGCAGACTGGCACCTCTTAACCAAGATTCTAGGAAATGCTGTGCATGTGGAAATGCAACCATTCGGTGTTTCTGCAGCCTTTCGAAGGCTCCTCTTCCTGTCTCTCCCTTTCAGCTCCTGCCGTGCTCAGACAGCACAAGCTCTAGACACTTCTGAGCTCAGGGTCCCACGCACTCGTGTTTACGAATGTGCCCTGTTCAAGGTTAAATCAGGCCCCACGCAGCCTGGAAGTGCCCACCCTTTTCACTCAGCCTTCTAAAGGAGGTGACAAGGCCACTCACAGGAGAGTGTGACGGGAATAGAAAAGATGGAGAAGAGTCGAGGAACGCCCCCAGGTTCTTCACTAACACCTAATCACACATCTGGGCTGAAGGGTGGTGCAATCAGCTTTCTATAAAATTACTTTCAATGGGAAATGATGTTCAACTCAGTCTCTATCAGGCAATAGGTTTTCAACACTTTCCCCCCTAAATTTAAATTCTCAGGTTTGATTTGGAATCTAATTTCCTCCTCTATTTACAGATGTTCTTTGGGAAGATCTTTTTTCTGACACATGTTCCTGCCCTGCCCCTCTTTTCTGTATGTGGTTGGGCTCCCCTTTTACTTTGGTTTAGCGCTGTGTGCACCTCACCAGGTAAGACAGGAAGACAGCGGGTATCTTGAAAAGAACCAAGCAGATCACAAACTGTCAAATGAACACGTCTGCCTGGTGCTTCCCGCTCTGATGGGGCTTAGTGCCGAGCTGTGATTTGCTCTCGTTCAAAAAAAAGTCCCCTAATTTCACTGTCAAGATTTGGAGAAGCATTCTCATGGTTTTCAAGAGATTATTGCATAATTTGTTCATGTTTAAAGAATTATATTGTTAAATAAATTTGGCTCTCCAGATTCTAAATGACAAAAACAAGTGAAGTTACATCATTTGAATTATGAAGTGATAATGTCTTCCAATTCTGCCCCAATCAAAAGTGTAACAGTTTAAAGCTTATAATAATCATGTTCAAACATATTCAGATTATAATTACTTTTCTTCTGATAATGATAGCCCGTCTGATTGGATGATTACCTATTTGACTTTGATAAGTCTCAGAGGTCAAAAAAGGGATAATTGCAGACATCTGTTTTCTATGGAAAATATAATCCCAGAAAATAGTGTTTAAAGTGACATCTGCAAATATGTGTTTTAGAAAGAAACTCACACATTTAAAAATCATAGGGAAAAGAAGCAATTCCTAAGCTACTATGCATCACACTGTCTTTGTAAATAGATGAACAAGTTTAACTTACTAGTATTCATGTATGCACAAGTAATTACAAGCAGACATGATTATATTTTGTGCAGGTAGAATTAGAAATGGAAATAGATTATGAGAAATGAATTTGAACAAGTCTATGCCATGGAATGATATGGAGACCTCTCCTTGCTTTTGTTCTAATTCGGTCTAGACCTGCATAGGTGCTACCATTTTCCCGGTTGATTTTTATTTTGAAGTTGTAGCTGGAAGATCTTCTACGCTGATTTCTTGTTCTCACTGCTCCACTTGTGAGGTGGCTTCTGGTGGAGGAGGAAAGATCGTGGCTGCCAGGTCCTCTGTATGCAGAGACGCTGGTTTCTTCTCTGCAGGTGGATGAGCTTCCCGGCTCTCAGGGAGTTGCCAAGATCCTCTCCGTCCCTCCAGCCAGCAGCTGCATCCTGAAGCAGAAACAGAGAACTGTCTTCCATATTCCCTCCCACACATGGCGAAAC
Source organism: Petromus typicus (assembly GCA_004026965.1). NCBI lineage: Eukaryota > Metazoa > Chordata > Mammalia > Rodentia > Petromuridae > Petromus > Petromus typicus. The sequence continues at coordinate 39,772 of PVIR01009847.1, read as the reverse complement.
TTCCTTCACTCTAGTTCATTAGTGGGAATCTTCTTAATCAATGCAAAACCTGGATTGTCAATTTTGCCAGATTAAGCTTTCTAAAATATAGCTTTTGCCATAGCTCTTCCCCCCTCAGTGGCTCCTCAATGTCGACAGAACTGGATGAAACATAATCTTTGGTTTATAACACATCAGTATGATTAGTGTATCAAAGAGCTTTCTCGTGTTTATTTGCATACATTAAAATTTTACCCATGTCTACCTTACATCTTATAATTTCAAGAAAGTGCCCCAGCTAAAAGATGGCAGCGATATGAACAATCACAGCACATACCACTGAGAATCTAGACTAGGGGTGGCTAACCTGTGGCACATGAGTCACAGCCGGCTGTTATCACTGAAAGCTCTGTGAGATTTGCCATCATTGGTCTAGGCCATCGCTAGAATGAGTCATGATCACATGATCCATGGCACCAGCACTGTAGCCAGGCAGTTGTGCCCTGCTATGTTACATAAGGCTGGAATTTTTTTTTTTTTTTTTTTTTAGGTTTTTGGAGACAGGGTCTCGCTTTGTGGTTCAAGCTGGTGCTGGGATTACAGGTGTGAGCCACCACGCCCGGCACTGTGGTATGTGGTACTGGTTGCTGCTGGGTGTGGGTTTCCACACCCAGTATTGTTATGTGGTTACCGGGGAATCGAACCCGGGTCCTTGCGCTTGCAAGACAGGTGCCGGAACCACTGAGCTAACTTCCTGGCCCAAGGCTGGAATTTTATAGAGCTCTTTATAAGTCGTGCTGTTTTTATCTGTGTCCATCATCTGCCAGACTCAGTGTTTTAAGTCCAGACTGGGTCTCTCTATTCATGTTTGCACCCTGAGTGCCAATCATAGTGCCTGACAGTAATGTTTAGTAAGCAATCAATACACTGGGATTTCCTAGGAAATTAGATTATACACTCCCAGGAAACCATAAAGAGCCACACAATTCCAGACAAAGGAGGGAACTCTGACTTGTATTCCTTCTGGATCTCCCCTGGGCCTCACAAAGCACTAAGCAGATATAAGTATCTTATAACTACTTATTGATCAACGGAGAATTCAGCTCCATCAGAAAATTGACAAACTGTATATTTAGGGAGAGCGACTAATTTATGTCAATTTTTCCTGAAGTGCCCAGTTTTGAAACAGAAAGTTCTGTGTCTAGGAATTCTTCCTGACCCTGGTCAAACAGGCAACAACATGAATGCTAATACTCTCTCTCTGAGTATTTTATGGACCACTTTTGCAAACTTGATTTGAATTTCTGTGTATTTGACAGTAACTTAAAAAAAAGTTTCTTGAAGGTCATTCTAAATTTCACTGCACTGCTATTCTTCCTACTCAAAAAAATTTCAAACACAACTAAGAGATTTCATTTTTCAAAATGGATTTTCTTTTTCAGGGTGGTAGAGGTAGGAGCTTAAGGAGACACACACTGCTTAACACATGCTAGGAATTACCGGTCAGCAGGTGAGTCTATATCTTTAGGTGGAGGCCATGCCCATTGGACTAAATGTTAGGGGTAGAGGAAGCTGTTATAAGCCACTAGCTCCCTTTGTGCAAGACTAGCTTCTTTGGATCCTATCAGAAATCTTTTATTAAATCTCTAAGAATTTTGATATTCTCTACACTGCTCCATTTTAATTCCATCCCATACCCATTGTTACTGCGGGAATATTTACTTGCTATTGAAGGAAGCCATGTGGGATGGCTAGTCGATAATTTCATCAAGGAGTAACTTATCTTTGTGCTTTCAGTGGAAAAGGGAGGGAATGTTTCACTCAAGTAGCTTATGAGCTTTTGAAGAATATTTACAAAGAGATATTTTTAGACAGACCAAGAGATTATTATTTTCTCATTTTTAATAGAAAAGCAGCAAAAAAAAAGAATCAAAGTCTGAAACAAAACAAAACAGTTAAGATATATCTAGAGACTATAGTGGCCATTGATTTTCATATTTCTCACTTAACAAATGTTGAACACAAAAGGACGCATGTTTGTTTCCAGAAAAGGCCCAGATGGGAATGACCGTGCTGTAACTTACTTGCTGAACCATGTGTTGGCTCTTTCACTACGGAAGGTAGGGGGCACGTGAGAAAGCAGAGGCAAAATAAAAACAAAAAGACACAGGTGACAAAACTAGCAAAAAGAATAACGAGGGGAAAAAGAATGTGATAGTAACTTTAAAAAAGGAAACAAATCTTATGTATATAGGGGTGGGGAGTTTCAGGGTGGGTGGGGGAAGAGGAAAAATGAGAATCAAGTCGTGTCATATTCTGGTACAAACTCTCAATGTTGAATGCATTGATGATGTGTATTCATAATGTACCAATAAAGATTTTAATTAAAAACATGCTGCCGTAGTGGGTTCTGGAACTCTGACACATTTGCCTTTCACAGTATACATAAACCAGAGGCTTCATTTTTCCTTCTGTTGAGACTTACTTGAACTGTGTCTCATTGCTAAAGGTGTCTTAGTCCATTTTTGCTACTGTAACAAAATACTACAGATCGGATGATTGCTAAATAACAGCAATTTATTTCTCACAGTTCTAGACGCCTAGGATCAGGAAGTCTAGGGTCGAGGCAGCCGCAGATTTGGTGCCTGGTACAGGCTTGATCCTTGGTTTCTGGATGCCACTTTCTCACCACCTCCTTGGGTGGCAGGAGGAGGAGGAGGCAGCTCGGGCTTTTCTGAGGCAATGAATCCTGTTTGTGGCAGCGGACTCTACTGCCCTGGTCATCGCAGAGAGGCCGCTTTCCTGGTGGTGTATGGATTTTGGAGGATGTACACATTCACAGTACAGCCAAAGCGATTCTCTTTCATGCCAGGACATCGACTTCTGATTAGCTATGCTCTCCACTCCCTGACACAAACTTGCTGCCAGTGATCACAGCGTCTTGCTCAGGCAACTGAGATAGTTTTCCTGCAGCTAACTCCGCACCCCCACTCCATCTGTATTTCACAATCAATATTCTGTTGGCTCTATAATCATGTTTTCCACCCTCTCTACCTTATTCTCCACTTAACTCCTTCTCTAGGGATTTTTCTGGTTTGTGTCTAGATGACCTTCTGAAGCCTCATGCATCCCTAAGAAGGGCCTTTGCAGAGGCGGCTGGATCTAGGGTGTGTGACGCTGTGTGATTGATTTCATGGTGCAGTGCTAGGCTCAAGGACACTAGCCTTAAGGGTGTGAGTCCTATCACCCTCAGTAGCCTGGATAAGACACAAGAGACAGAAAGAGCCATGGTGGTCCCTTGGCCTTTGCTGTCTTCTGTGTGCCATGAACTGTTTCTCCTCTGCTATGCTCCTCGGCCATGTGCCTCTTTGCCTCGAACTATGGACTCGCAGCTAAACTGCAAGCAATGTAAGTCTTTCCTCCTTTAACTCTGGATGTCAGATATTTTGTCTCTCCAATGAGAGATAGAAAATACAGGGGTGAAATACTCCAGGCTGAAGTCTGAGAACCCTAACCTGGTCCTGATGGCCAGTGTAGTTTGATCTCACCTTTTCTCCTCATTATACACCATTCTCCCTATGTCTTTATGCAACTGACCCAGGTTCATCCATCTCCTTACTCAGCTATACTTTCTTCCACCACAGGACTTTTGCATATGCTGCAGCTTCCACCTGAAGAAACCTCCCTCTCATTCTTTAATAAAGTAAGTCCTTTTATTGCTTCAAGGTGCTACTCGAGTGTATGTACTCGAGAAAATTTTCTTAGGGAATTGTCTAATTCAGTTCTCTTTTGACATGTTCTCCTTAGCTCATGTTCCTTTCTTTAAGATAATTCATGTGAGTGTATAAGACTCATTTTCATTATCAAGGGCCCTTTGTCACTAACCCTGTGGGCTGTAAAAGCAGAGTGCTTTTGCTTGAAATTCCTCCTCCGGGCTTGGCTAGCTAGGTGATTGGCAGCCACTGGAATTTCTGGAAGGATTTTTTTCAGGGATGTCTTTGTGTACTGGACAAGCTGTATAAAACAAGGACTAGACTTGGAAATGTAAGAGGAAAATTCTAACTCTGGTTCTATTCTTTGGAATTTCTGGGAGACATATTTAACTTAGTTTCTATGTGTATACAAAAAATTAAAATGTTCCATGGTCACCATGCCCACCCTACCAAATACACTACTCTTTTATGACTCTGCTTTTGCTCACTGTATTAATTTAAAGTGTAGGTGATGGATTTGGTGCTACAAAAAAGAATCCTACAAATGTGATGCTTAAAAGAGGGAGATCTTAAAAAAAAAAAAAAAAAGGAGGCGGGATTTGGTTCAGTGGTTCTGGTGTCTGCCTTGCAAGTTCCAGGTCCCAAGTTTGATCCCCAGTAACCACATACCACAGTGCCGGGCGTGGTGGCTCACACCTGTAATCCCAACACTCGGGAGGCAGAGGCAGGAGGATTGCTGTGAGCTCGAGGCTAGCCTCAGCTATATAGTGAGTTCAGGGCCAACCTGGACTACAAAGTGAGACCTTGTCTCAAAAAACTAAAACAAAAAAAAAAAAAAAAAGGAGGCTGATCTCTCTCACAGAAAAGTCTAAGCAAGTGTTCAGGGCTGATGTGTGGCTCAGGGGTGTTGGTAACTCAGACTTCCTACATCTTGCTATGTCATCTCAGACATATAGCTCCATTCTGGGGTCCAAAATACATGGCTACCAATCCCCATGACAGCCATGTTCTAGCTATTGGGGAGGAAGAAAATGGAAAGGAAGAACTTATCATTTTTCTTCAAGGACATGAACTATAAGCTACTCATGCTGCTTCCAGTTTCAATCCATTGCCAAGAGCTACAGCTAGTAGCAAGGTATACTGCATTGTGATTTTTTTTAATTAGCATAATGTTATCTTAGTTGACTTTGGGTTTCTGGTGACCAACAATCTTGTCCTTCTTTATCCACCACCCTGAAATGTCTAGTTGAGAACCTGCTACCTAGCAGTAATTGCATATTTAATTAATTAATGGAATAAATTGAACTTGGTACGGTCCAGAGTAACTGAATGCTGATACGGCAGATGTTATCCAAATACCAGTGTTTTTATAAACTAGAAATAGCTTACTCAGTCTTTTTGACTTGCTCTCTATATCAGTGCAGGTAATTCATCATGCAAACAGGTCAGAGGTATTTGAAATGAGATTCAAATATGGTCATCATGCAGTGTGTTTTTCTGGGGAGAGGGTCCATAAGATTTTTCAGTGGTTTGTAACCTGAGAATGGTTGAGAAACCCTGACACTGATGTGAGGATTTGTGGGTTCCAGTACATTTACTGAAATTGAAAGCCAGTTGAGATAAGAAGGGGAAAGAGGCAGGCAGGTGGAGGTCAACTTTTTACCTATTTTACTGAAAATGCTGATATTCAAAAATGTTGCTTGTGTCATTGTGAGGTGTTATTTATACTACGGACCGCTGGACTGCAGCAAGCTTCCTCCCTGGGCTGCACTAGATCTGAGCAGACCATCTCATCCCCTCTGCTTGCATGAGCATTCTATCTCCATGGAGGAGACAGAAGAGCCCATGGGTACTTGCCCATTTTCTCCCATTGCGTTATGCCATTCTGCCTTCCCAGAGGCAGGGAAGGAAGAGAGGTTGTGCAGTAGGGAGAGGCTGGGAGCCATGTGCTAATGAGGGTCCTTTCACCGGAAGGACACATCAGATGTGCAGAGGAAGGGCTCAGCTCTTGAAAAGGAGACGAAAACATCATTTCTGATAAAAGCCTCCCATCTCCTCAGTCCAAGAGCAAACAGGTTAGACCTGGTAAGTTCCAAAACTTCATTGCCCCACAAAAGTGAAACAAATAAAATATTCACAGCTTACATTGCTGTGTATTTGAGTTATGTGGGGAGCATCTTTAGGAAGGGTTGTATTTCCTGAATTTTTTTTAGCTTCAGTGTTTGTCATCCTGGGTCCCAGAGAACCTTTCCCTGCCTTGCAAGTTCCTCTTCCAGCTGGGGCGAGCAGGTAAACCATAACAATTATCCCAGCTCAGGACTATTAGGAGTCAGGGGCACGGAGAACTTCACTAGGAATCTCCACCATCCCCGCCCTCCCTCATCTGCTTATTTAGGGAAAGCATGAGAGACAGAACATGGGAGACTTGAACAGCTAGAAACTCTGGGAAACCACCCAGGCCCTCAGTGCCTCCGTTTTTTATCTCGGTTTTGTCCCTATTTGTTGGTGAACAATATATTTCCCTGTTTCGAGAGCTCTCCAGTGTGTACCCCTTACAAACAGTAAGGCAATTGGGCATCCTACATGCATATAAATAACATCCTTAATAATCACTGACTAAATGTACCACGTCCTCCCTCTGATGTTTCAAGAAAGCAACCTGGCATTCCCAGGGCCCTTGCAGGGATTTTTCCTTGATTCTCTAAAGCCTTGAATAATACTGAAGCTCTGTAATAATGCTGAGCTGCTTTTGCATTTTTTTTTCTAGCCTTAGCTTTGAACATTATAATATTAGTTGTTTAAATTTTCATAGAGTCCAAGGTTCAGAAGAGTTCTCGGGAAGTCATTTAAATTCATCCTCCTGCAGTTCTCCTGGTAGGGCTGCAACTTGGCTAACAAAGACAAATGGTTTCCTATCTGATCCTGAAAGGTCTCCGGGGAAAGATTCCCTAACCAACCACAGTAATCACGAATTGCTAACATGAGTGTGCCCCGCTTTAAGAAAACCTGACTTGTGAAAGCCCTTGTGGCAGGATAATATATTGAGATACTAATCTGAGCATTGTTCTCTGTAATTTGCCTGCCCCGCCCTACCCCCTACTGTGTCTCTGCTCATAGAGGGGATAGACTGCACTTGTGCTGTGATCCTAGGGTTTTCTTTTTTGTTGAGACAGGGTCTCACTTTGTAGTTCAGGCTGGCCCTGAGCTCAGCCTCCAACTCACATCACAGCAATCCTCCTGCCTCTGCCTCCCGAGTGCTGGGATTACAGGCGTGAGCCACCATGCCTGGCACTGTGGTATGTGGTACTGGTTGCTGCTGGGTGTGAGTCTCCACACCCAGTATGATATGTGGTTTCCGGGATCAAACCTGGGTCCCTGCACTTGCAAGACAGGTGCCGGAACCACTGAGCCAAATCTCCAGACCAAAATGGGGTTTTCTTATCCCTGTGCTAATCCTACCATCAATGCCTACCTTCTTTAGCACCTGGGTAAGGAGGTGTTGTTCCTGGGAGAATTTGGATCTGCCCTGGAGACACTCTGATTTGGCTCTTCATGAGTTAGCTATGTCTTATTAGAGAACGCTTTCATCTCTTTAACCTCTGTCCCATTATCTGTAGAATGAAAGGCTGACTTAATGACTTTTAGGTACCACCTTATTTTTGATTCAGTGAGGTTATCAGTCTCGCAGGGCTCACTCCCTGAAACAGCTGCAGAACATTTTCCCAAAGGCTTTCTGGGTAGGGCAGCAAAGATAAGAGGATCCACTCAGTATCTGCGACCAGCTTACTATCTGAAATTTACACTTAACCGATCCTGCATGGGTCCACCTGCATTTTGGAAGATAGAAAGCTGAGGATGGAAGAAGTTGGTTCTTTTTAGTCCTGTCTGGATTGCACCATTGCTCAGGATACAGGCGTTTGTGCTTCCTCTCCTTCCAGCAGAACCAATTAACTTTCAGAACGGGCATCTTGACATGAATCCTGTCCTTGCACAATTTTCTTCAAAATAAATATTTAACAGGAAAAAAAAAAAGATCTATGCATTTTGCCAAAGGTCAATTTTTCTTAGCTTCATAGAAAGGACAGAGCAGACTGCTGAATCCTCAAGCAAGGAGAGACCAGCTGTTCAGTGGATCAAAATGATAGACATTCTTTTTTTTTAGGTTTTTTGAGACAGGGTCTCGCTTTGTGGTTCAGGCCGGCCCTGAGCTCAGCCTCAAACTCACATCACAGCAATTCTCCTGCCTCTGCCTTCTGAGTGCTGGGATTACAGGTGTGAGCCACCACGCCCAGCACTGTGGTATGTGGTACTTATTGCTGCTGGGCGTGAGTCTCCATGCCTAGTATAGTATGTGGTTACCGGGGATCGAACCCAGGTCTTTGCGCTTGCAAGACAGGCGCCGGAACCACTGAGCTAAATCCCCAGCCCCCGATTTACCACATTTTTAGTCAAAATAAGGTGCCAACATATGTAGAGTACAGTAAATCACCATCTGGAGAATGAAGGCTGCTAAACCATGTAGAAGTTACAGCATCAAATGCCACCTCACCCCTCACAAGGAAGCCAGTCTGTGAGTCTGGGCACTGAGTGGGAAGTCCATTGTCTAATGGAATTTAAAGCTTTGGGAATCAGAATGGCTGAACCTCTAATGCTCTCAGTGCATCTGCGCTTAAGTTTTGAGTTGAAATTAACAGAAGTCAGACCTATAACAAATGGATAGTTCCTAAAGACATCTTTAACTGAGAGAGAGGAGAGAATTCAAGGGAAAGCAACTCATTTACCGACCTTAGAGTTTCACCAGTGTCGGCCTGATCTCTTTCTTCTCATATCTTACAATCTAAGTTTAAGATGAGTAACAGGAAATGTCCAGAACCCATTCATTGCTCCTAATTTGCTCTGTGAAGAGACAGGACTTTACCTGTATTCACAAGAAGGCAGGTGGGAAGCTTTTCTCAGCTGTGAAAGACCCAGCAGAGTGATGAGCTGAGAAAGTCACAAGATTCAGGGCCAGATGCAAGACCATGCTTCTCAAATTCATTTCAAACAACTGAGTACCACCTCTGAGCTAAGTCCTCAGCCCTCAAAACAGCTCAGCCTGCTCCAGCGTTTTCTAAGGGGCAGGACTCCTGAAGTGTAGGTAAAGTGCTCCAACTTTTGCCTTGGAGAGAAGGAAAAAATACCCAGATATGTAGACAACTGTTCAAAAGGAAAGTGTTACAGATGCTTAGCACTGGCGATCTCCTGATGCTCAGAAATGTAACAGGGTAGAGATGGGCTGTGTGGAGCTGGGGGAGCAGGAAAGTTGGGGGAACTTAGATCAGATGCAGGGCCACCTAATCAAGGTCAAGCCTTACTTAGCCTGTTCCCAGGGAGAGGACAAGCCCATGAATCTGACAGTATAATTGCTATTTCTCTCTTTTAAAAAAAAAAAAGAAGAAAGGAAGGAAGGGACAGGCTTAGACTGTAGGTTATTTCTGAATAATGGATATGCTTTAAATTCTTGTTATAATTAATCAAATCTATGTTCTTTCAGAGTAGAAAACTAGATGCATGCATCATTAATGGCTTACTGTAAAAGTACAATCATGCAAATTTAACAGTCTGCTATTCACTCCAGTTGCATACTCTGATAATAATAGGTAACTTCCAACACCAGACAGTGTGTCAAAAGCTTTGTGCGCAGTGTTTGTCTCACAACAACAGATGAGGAAACTGAGGCTTAGAAATCAAAGTGAATTATATGTGATACACAGTGTTCGTGGCGATTGTGCTGTCTTCTGTCCCCTGGCTCCCTGTGATACACACATCCTTGCAGTTAGGAACAGGGTTACCTCAAGGAGTCAAAGGAGAGAAGAGGCAATTTAGATGCTAGGGAGAATACTGTGGCAGAGCACTCCTCCGTCACAGACAGGTCTTTGATTATCTCTGGTGACCACGCTGAAACAGACAGATTGTACGAGTTCGGTGTGGGGCATGGTTATTGCTGCAGGGGATTGGCACTGGCCTCGGAGTCAGGGCCTTGAAGACACAGTCTGTTGGCAGAGCTGGCAGGAAAAGGGCTCCTGACCACCGCATTCTGGGTTGGGATGTGACAGACTGAAACATTGTATAGGTGGCTCCAAAATTTAATTTTTATCTTTTGGCTTCTGTAGATGCCAACAGAAATAGTATAGAAATAGGACTTTTCAGATTTTTAGGAGGAATTTAATTGGGAATGCAACATTCCCCTGTTAATCAAGGCTAGTCAGGAAATAACCTCTTTCCCTTTTCACTGAGCTAAGACAACACTGAACAGTAGACACTACAGGGTGGCCTCGTGTTTAAGCAGCATGGAAGGAGGCATGGACCTCCCAGACTCAGTTTCCTTCTTGGAACCATGGGGTTTGAATGCTTATCTTGCTGAGTTGCTGTAAAGATCAGAGCTCACATGTGGTCATGTCAGCCACAGAGAACATACTTGGTAATGATCATTATTACAGGTCTATGGTTATCACTGGGTGGGTGAGAGGGGGCTAAGCTAAGAAAGGAAATGGTTGTGTTTCTCTCTCTCTCTCTCTTTCTTTCTTTCCTTTTCTTTTGTAGTGCTGGGGCTTGTACCCAAGGCTTCACACATGCTAGGCAGGTGCTTTTCCATTGGGCTATACCTCCAGTCCAGGAAAGGAAAATACTTTAAAGACTAGGGGGAAAAAGAGGGAAAGTGTCAGGGGACAGTGTCATGAGGCCTGCGAGCCCTGCTGTTGTCCCTCACTAACTCAGTCCTTTTAATGAGCCATGTGCAGCTTCCAGCTGATGAGATCTGGTGTCTGCAAAGATAGAACTGAGCAAAAGGTGACGTAACGTGGAACTACAGCCTGCCTTTCCCTCTAATGAGCCAGCCTGCTTGCTTATGATGCAGGCTGTTTGGACCCAGACTGAGCAGCGTGTGGGGCCTGCGCTCTCCCTGCCCCTCACGTGCACCGGGGAGCATAAGCACATACACATGACTGCCAATCTCATGGTGGGTTAGCTGCGGGCCCGACACCTAGAGGGGAGAAGTGCAGGAGGTGGGCGCTGGAGCCGGCTGTCAAGGACGCCTGGGAGTCACACAGCCCTTTAGCTCCTTGGGAGCTCGAGTCTTGTCAGCAGAGATCTCTCAGGGTCTTGCTGAGTGAAGTAGTGCTCTGGGAGGGAAGAGAGAAAGAAGAGACACTAGCTGCTTTCCTGAGGGCTTACACATTGCTCAGCTGGATGATGACAAGTGCACACACTCACCATACATACACATATGTTCTGTACCATACATACACACATGTCTGTCATGTGACAGAACACAGATTATGCACACAGTTATACCATGCATCGTACAGGTGCTATCATGTGTGTACACAAACGCACCTCATACACATGACACATGTAAACATCTCACACACATCACCCTCATGCACATATCACCTCACATAACACAGATATGTATGCATGCACAACACATATATTCTTTTTTAAATTATCTTTATTGGTGCATTATGAATATACATGATAATCGCATTCAACATTAAGAGTTTGTACCAGAATATGACATGACTTGATTTTCATTTGCACACACATAGTCTTAAAACATACTACATACACTGCCTCACTGCATCAATAACCACTTAGCACACACAATGAGCATGTAGACACACACAAATTATACAAGACCATGTCATGTGTGTACTACATAGTACATTCTGTGTGTGAGAACAAACACTGTCCAAAATAGGAGGCCCGTTCCTCTCCTCATCATATGTACCACACTGGGAGCTCAGTGCTGGGCTTTGTCAACAACAGTGTGGGCCCTCAGATGCAGCCTTGTTAAAGGGAAGCCAAAGCTATTGAGATCAAGCGTAGCCACCATATGTGTCCCTGTGGCCATTTCATTCATGGTCCATGATCTCAGCCCCGAGAGAGCCGGAAGCAAGATGGGCCAGCACTAATGGGCAGATCATTGTCTCACTGGCCCAGCGCCTGTTCTGCAGCAAGGCTTTTGACTGGGTATTAAAGTGTGCTATGAGGCTGATGCTCCCTCACTTGTGTCCACCTGCACTCTTGGACCCCTGGACTTCCTGCTATGAATCACCAGTTCCTTTGCTCCTTGGCTTGAGGCCAGTCAGGGAATCTGTACACGCTCTCACCTCAGGGGCACTGCTCGCGGCTCTCTCCATTGGCAAGTTGTCCTTTTTCTGCTGTATTTCAAGGTCATCTCCTGACTAGGACTTGCCCCCCAGGCTGAGGTGTGTCTCTCATTTCTGCATGTGTGACGAGGAGGTGCTGACTACCTTTACTCTAGTCTACCTTCCCCAAGGTGTCTGTGTGGTGAATTGTTTGATTGATGGCGACAGTGTCTCTCTTCAGAGCAAAACGCAGGCATGCTTGCTGCCCAGTATATTTGGGTTCTTAAAACCCGGCGTTTCTCTTCTGTAATACAACTCACTGCCCATGCAGGCATCTCCCAGCATTCTTTGCATCACCTGATAGGAACTGAGCTCAGGGAACTGGTGCAAAAAAATGCTGATACTTCGGATCTGTGAGGTGCTGAGTAATAAGGTCTTCATCTCTGACCTTGTAGCTTCTGCCAGTGTCTGTACAAGAACAACAGGATAACTTGGTCGCTTATGAGAAGGGCAAAATTGCATAGCCTTCCTAGTTCATAAGCCAAGCCTGTACTCTCTTCTCTCTCTCCCCCAGCTGGTTCTATGGGGCACTTCTCTGGCAAGAAGCGACAGCTGCAGATTGGTACTGGTGTGACCTTGGAGGTGAGAAGGAATCCCGTGCTCCCTGTTCACGCAACTTCCTCAGCCTCTGGTCCCTCATTTTCTTTTTACAATAGACTACTGCTGAGCCTGCCTGACTTCATGACTTGGCAATTCCAGCACAGCTCAGATCACAATGGACAGTCTGGATCTGTGGTCAATGCCCTAGTGTGCACAGTTTCATCAGAAACGTGCAAAAACAGCCAGGAGCCTGTTCAAAATGCGCGTCATTTTGCTGTGGATGCATAACCTTGACCCACATGCTAGGCCCGTGCTGTTGTTTATTCACAGGGACTTGCCACAATCTCCACACTCTTTCTTGTTCTACTCTTGACATCCACAACCCTGTAAAGACTTGCTGGATCATACGGGCAGGAGCTTGTCCCACAGCCTAGATCTGCTCAGAGCCCAGGGAAAATGGCACTGTGTCACCTAGGGTCTTGCTGAAGCCTGGGTGTGATATGTACTGCGTTCAGAGGAAGACAAAGAAGCCTATCACGTGGTGCTTCCTTATGAGAGGAGATGAATGGCATTATGGTTGGGAGCCAAAATGTCCCCACAAAAGACTCACTGTGTTGAAGATTTGGTTGTTGATGGGCTTTGGGAAAACAGTTAGATCGCGAGGGCTCTCACTTCATGTGTCAGTCTATTGGTGAGATCATAATTTGATGGCAAGAGCAGGATGTGATGGAAAAAGGAAGTGGGGCCTAGCTAAAAGGAGGCGTGATCCTGGGGACTGTATCTGGACCTCAGCCCTTTCCTGTTGAGCTCTCTCACCCTCCTAGCTTCCTGGTTGCTAGGAGGTCCAGGTAGCAGCTTTCTTTTATCACACCCTTCCACCCATGGTGCTTCTGCCTTGCCACAAGACTCAGAGCAACCAAGTCAGCTGACTATGGACTGACCATTGGACACTGTGAGCTGAAATAGACCTTATCTCCTTTTAGTCGTTTCTCTAGGGTAGATGGTCATGGTGGCAAAGTTGTGACTGACTAATATACAAGCCTTTTATTCCAGGGAGGATATCCTTGACTTCTAAAGACTTCACTGCCATGGCAGTGGTCTAATTCTGTTAACTCCAGTGTTAGGTAAAATCACCTTGATTGAGTATGTTCATACCTAATTCCAGCAGTACTGTCCTGCCTGCATTGGGTTTATCTAGTTAGTTCTCACAGCTCCTTTGCGATATAATTGCTTTCTTTCCTTATCAGATCCAACAAATACCTGACAAGAGTGTGCTGAAATTTAATCTTCTTGAACTGGCAGTCAGAACAGAAGTTGGGACAGCTCCTGGGGGAGGCACCTGTCCCCTTGCTGAGTGCCCCTCTGAATCTGAAGTGCTAGCTTTTACTCTGAGGCTCAAAGGATTCAAGAGAGTCTGAAGAAGGAAACTCCTTGGGGACATTTCATTTTTAGGACTTCATGTTTTTCTAATTAGGGTTCAGCGCCACCAGACTGGCTCGGCTGAGACTTTGTACTAGATGCTGAGTTGATTTCTCAGCCATGCCTAGTCCCACGCTCCCCAAAAGAAGAGCCTTCCTATAAACTATGAATGAGTCTGCACAACTTCTACACTCAGCTTTTAGCTGTGGGTTTGCCGCTCTTAGTTTCCCATTACTCTTCTATAGGACACCTGTACAACTTAGTACCAACGAGCCAAGTCCATGGTGGCTGTTGTTGATGTCCCCTTGACACCTTTCACACGTCTGAGTCATTGCACTGGGAAGGGGATTCTCTCCCACAGAATGTTTCCGCAGGACCACACATGAGGCCTTCAACATCCACATCCCACTGACATTCAGGATGGGGTCCTCCTGTCAGCAGGGACATGAATAACCCAGCTGTTAAACCCCATGGTACTGCCCATTTTCTCAGATCATTCCCAGGGTCACTTGTGTCTTCAGAAGAGTAAACAGTGAGATAGGATCTCTTGTGCAGGATATTTGTTGGAGTAAATACCTGTGAAATATAAAAGAGGAGCAGGAGTAGTGGACAGAGAGAGTTTGGAATTTTCCTTTGCAAAAGAATCTCCCAAGGAATGACACGTACTCCTCAGCCTGTCTCCCAAAGATGCTGATACAATAGGTTTGTGTCAAGGACCCCAGGAACCTGTATTTTCACAAGCCCTTTGGGTGGTTTTCATGCAGATGGTTTTGTACAGATGGCCTGACACCTATGAAAGAAGAGATGGAAGGACGGACTGGGTAGGAAGAGCTATAGATCATAGTTGAATTCTAGGTAAGTCTTGGCCAGGCCAATGGGAAGACCTTGTGCTACTGATGTTCACCAGAGAATTGCATGGGGCAGGAATGGACTGGCCTAGCACCCCTGCCATTCTTGTCATTGGCTGGGAGAAACTGCAGTGGATCTGAATGTGCCACAGTTAGCAGCTGTTGATCCACCAAGCTTCTCATGGTCAACTCTCTGAGTGATGCACCTTCATGGACACAAACATGGATGACCTCACTTTCAGGACCAAAGGAGACAGATAATAAGAGGAGAGCAGAGAAAGGAAAGAGAACTCACCTGGGCGTCAGACAGGTGAGGGTGAGGGTATTGGTGCTTTTCCTATTGCTAATAACACAATACTGCAGATAGGTAACTTATCAAGAAGAAAATAATTTGTTTTGGCTCGTGGTTCTGGAGACTCAAAGTAAAAGGGCGACATCTGTTGATGGTCTTATTGCTGGCAGAGACCTGAGAAAAGACTATGCATAAGTGCAAATATGTCTCTTGTCTCTGTTTTCTAAAGCCACCAAGATTTAATCATGGGACCTCCATGTTGATAACTTTTATCATTATCAATTCCCAAAGGCCTCACCCCTAAATACCATGGTAAGATTCAACTTTCACCCTCTTAATATCTCTCCATCTATAACAGTGGGCATCCCCAGAAATGAACCCCCAACCTGCTCCATTCAGTCAAAGCTTGTCTATTCCTTTGTGAAGCTGAGAAGATAAAGTTGATCTATGGGGTTCAAAGCACTTGCAAAGGGGAGAGAGACATGTGTAAGCAGGGCCTAAAACTCCTAGAGGCAAGTGTAGCACCTCTCATTGCATCTATGGAACTGGGTGACATGGAAGGTGGATGTGTCAGGCACATATTTCAGATGCATCACCCTCCTGGAGTGCCCACTTCCCTCCAGCCTCCAAGGAACTCTCTCCAACTGTATTCGTTAGTTTTCATGCTGCTGAGATACACTGTCCAACCTTTAATGGAGGAAGGGCTTAATGTAGCTTAGTCTGAGGAGGTTCGTTACCTAGTTCACTGGCCTCAAAGCAGAAACATTATTGCAGAAGAGCACGGTAGAACAAAGCTGCTCAGTTTATGGTGGCCAGGAAGCAGAAGTCCCTCTTCCAGGACCCACCCAGGTGCCCAGAAGCATGCTGTCCTACCCTGTTAGAAGTTTCTTAATGCAGTAAAGGAGACATACCAGACTTAATGGGCACACCAACTACAGACAGGGATGTGTGGAAAGAGAACAAGGGAGTGCCAACATCAAGAAAAGGTACTGAGGGCAGGAGGGTAATATGCATAGTGCTGCTGCCAATGTGAAGGCAGATTCCTGATTCAAAATGTTACAGCTTTAGCAGCGCCTGAGCACAAAAGTCCCTGGAGTCCATGAATGCAATTCTCTATTCAAAGAGCCAACTCATGCCCAGCAGAAGCCCTGGAGAGTTTTTCTAGATGTACATTAACTGGAGGCTGAATTCTGTTCAAATCCTTAGAGATGCTGGTACAGAGGTCCTGGGGAGGCTCCTCGAGTCTAGGAATTTAAGGCCAACTTGGGCAACAGAGTAAGACCTGGACTAGAGGAGATTATTAAGGATCACTCTCACCTCTAAGTCCACATCCAACCTCTAGGTTTCACATTTTAGGTGTATGGAACTTTAAGATCAGACTGGATCCCACGAGCCATGCTACCCAGTCTCCACACCCTGGAACGCTGATATCATCATCAAGTAGAGTGTGGCCCTTCGATATCTATCAATTCTGGCATCACATTCACTTCCTTTTCATGCCAATGTAAACATAGCTAAAAGGATCAATCAGCCCACATTCTGGTTTTTTCAACTGCCTGTTCAGAAGTTTTGTGTGCAGACATCTAAGGCTTGTGACTAGGGGGCTACAAATCGTGGCTTAATAAATCAGATCAAAAATCCCCATCCAACTCTCCACAGTCACCCTATATCCTTGTACCTCATCAGGCAGCCAGCTGGCATCTGGCTCAGGAAGTAACCGCCACACACCAGGAAAAACAAATCTAAGTAAAGAGGCCCATCTTCTGTCAAGGAGCCACACAATTAATTTCAAAGTAAAAAATAATTGGATTATCTGTGCCATGGTTTTCATTAGTGCAGATAATTAGAAGATTTTAGTAGTACATTTCCATCCTTCTTGAAAAGAAGGCTAATAATGTAATGCTGGGGATCCCTCCCCCCTTGGTTTGCACTGGGTGGGAGTTTGTAGGATCTTACCTCTGATATCTTTAGTTGGCAGATAATGGGTTAAGTTCTAGAAAAAAGCATCTTTGGTTGCCAGACCCAGAGGACAAAAATCACCAAATCACCACCCTAAGTGAATGTATCTGCCACATAAAACCACCCTGGGCTGGCAACTCACCAAGATTTGCTTTCTCGGAGGAGATATGGTCAAGGTTGGCTGGCCAAGTTAAGTCTGGCATTTGAGTAATAGGAGAAATCAGGCTCTCGAGGCTGAGAGCTGGTAAGAATGGAGACAGAAAAAACCAGACACAAGAAGACGCCCCACTCTGCCCTCCGTGCTGTCCTGCCTGCCAACTGGGCTGGCTTCAGGGCTAAGGTCCTCACAGTGTGGTCACAGTCCCCCCGCAGGAGCGTGGTGCCAAGGCAGACCGCTTAGTTCCCGGGACCTATTTCATCAGTGTCTCGCGAACGAGTGAGATGTGGGACGGTGGATCCTCGCGTGCTCCCCGGGTGACTGTCATGTGAGTGGCAATTTCAGACGCTCTGCGGGGGCAACACTGCTGCACACTTTGGGTCCGTGCTTGCAGGGTTGTCCCACGCACTGAGGCATGATTCAGTGTCTGACTGTGACAGGTGTGTCCCAGGGGGTCTTCATACCCCCCGCCGGCACCAGTAGTCACCAAGATCAAGTCCAAAATGAATGTAATGAGCATGTGCTTTTTGAGAAATGCTGTTCAGAAATCCTAAACCAACCATGGGCAGTCTCTTAAGGCAGAAAGGCTGCAAATAAGCAGCGATTTATTTTCTCCGAATGGGTGAGGGTAGAGTGGCTGTCTTTCCACTTGGGTGTGCTGAATTAGAGCCATGCAAAACGAACACTGTCCCCTGAGGCCCTGTGCCTGATTTATTTCCAGATGTAATGAATGGCCGTGTGTCTGGGTTAGTGGAAAACAACCCACAGACTGACTCACCCCCACAGCGTGGCGGGGTCTCTCTCTTGCGTATGCCATAGACACTGGCTCGTCCCCACATCCCATCTCCCGGCGAGGCAGGTGACACGCGCGGAGGAGGAAGGCAGGCTGCCTCTGGTGCTTCTGAGAACACAGTTTCTCCATCCCTTGGAATGTCTATCGATCTGGGCTTGTAGCCGATGTCAACACTGATTGTCTGGAGGGAGGCTACTCAATATCGCAAGGTCACCACAACAGGGGGGAAGAAAACTAATAATTCACTGGGCTTGTCCACCAGCACGGGGCCTTGTCTCCTCCTTCTTAATAGTATCTTTCTGTGGCTGCAAGTGACTGTCTTCCTGTCACCAGCTTTGCTGTGGGATTTGAGTCTTACATTCGCTTTTACTTACCTGTTTCTCCCCTTAACTTTTCAGATTCTTGTCACCTCTACTGCAGCCTTGTTGTAGGAAAGGCTGGTTTAACTCCCCAAGAGGAAGCCATTATTTGACAATCCCTGGGACTCCTCTTTCTGATACCTTCTGGCCTCTGTCTCTGCACTGAAATAGTCTTTATCAGTGCTTAATTAGCTTAATAGGCACCTGCCTTGTAGGTGTCCCACGAGGCTTAATGAATTCCAGAGTCTGCAATCCGCAGAAGGAATGTGCTGGGGGTGGGGGGTGCTCTGGTCCCTGTTCACGGCCACTGTCACCCATCTCTGCTGCTCCCAGAGCACTCGGAGATGAGCTGCACATAGCATTGCAGCTCCCTGTAAAGGGCAGCCACTCTGGGAGAAGCAGGCTGTGTCCAGCCACACAGAGTGACTTCTGTCCTCATGGCTACTGCTTCCCCAGAGGACAAGGTAAACAAAACCTGTATCCATCAGCACCACTGTCCGCATGATTTATCTATTTTTCACATGTGACTTTTGTCATGGGATTCATCCGTTCTCTTCCCACCCTCCCAGCCCACCTTTTCCACCCCTCATCCTTTCTCCTTCCTTCCCTTATGTAGGGATATTCCTTGCTTGCCCTCTGCTGTCAGAAAAAATAGTGGATAAACCAGTTCACATCACACAGTAAGTGACTAAGAAGGCCAACATCCTTCAATCTCTCATGTATTATAAGAAGAAAATCTTATATCAAAGAAAAGCAATTTCCACTATGGTGGTGGGAATTCAGCCAGTGGCGGAGAGGTGAGGAAGTCAGCGGGGGAGGGAAGCTTTCATTGTTCCGGAAATCGCAGGGCCAACACCCTCCCTGCCTTCTGGAGCTTCCTAGAAACCCTGATTTCTTGGATTGCACGTCATAGGCATCACTTTCTTTTCTTTTTTCTAAAGCATTAACTTAACAAGGATTTATTCACAAGAATACATATAAGTAGAGAAAGATAACAGAAAAGCTAAACAAATGAAGAGGACCCAAACCAACTTTCACTCTGTAGCTTTTAACTCACATCCCATGTGCATTATATTTAGGTGTATCATAAATATAACTGCTTTTGCTTGATTTTTCAGCCTCCATTCCTCTGGAGTTACAGAAATTTAATTCCAATTAATTTGGTTTTTCCCCTCCACACTTCCACCTGGGTTTGAGTCTACATTTTTGTCGGCATAAGCAGTGCCAGGTATCAGGGAGGGACAGCTGGTTCTGTGGATCCTTCACCATCCATGCCAGCCTCATCCGAGGTATCCACCTGGCCATCTGGGCTTTAGTTATTGGCCTCCCCAGGCGACTGCTGAGTCATCCTGTTCCTGACCAGTGTTATCTGTTTCTGCCACACAATTGTGGCCTTCAGAAATTGCTGAGACTGTCTGAAACCCTCTCCTATTTAGCCACTGAAGTGAAACTCACCAGTATCCCATGTCGTGCTACTGCTTGAGGCCACCATCACTGTGTGGGATCGTATTGTTTCCTGGGTTTCCTGTTACAGAATCAACCAACATGGATGGAAATGTGCGGTGAGTGTCTGCCTGTCTTTCTGACTCTTACACCTGAGGGGCGGCTCAGGAACCTTTCTGAATAACCCATAAGGCTCTCAATTTTTGGAAGCTTTCTTCCAAGTCTTTTGCTCCCTATGGACAGTTACTGTTCTTTTCTTTAATATCTACAGTGTCATCTTTTCCCTCTGGCCAAAAAATGCAAAGTGGCTAAACAGAAAGAAGTGACAGTTAAATTTTATTCTCAACTTGACTGGACTGAGACGCTTTAGGAGAAGAGTGAAGCACACTTCTGGGTGTGTCTGGGAGGGCTATAGGGGTGTGACCCTGGGGACTGCATCTGGTCTCTGGCCCTTTCCTCTTTAGCACTTTTCTTCAGGCCCCCATGAAGTGGGCAGCTTTGCTCCATGACCCTTCCACCATGACGTTTCTGCCTTTAGCCAGCTGACCATGGACTGATACCTCTCTAGCCATGAGTCAAAGTAAACCTCTCTTCCTTTAAATTGTAGGTGTCAAGTATTATCTCAGCAATGAAAAAGCTGAGCAGTGCAAATGATCACCCAGGGATACAGCAACAAAGGTGGATGACAATTGCTTTCATTATAAAATATCCAGCAAACTGTAAATTGCTGCTTTAGGATATAAGGCATATAAAATATAGTAAAATACATTCATGTTCATGGAAAACTTACATAAAGAAATATGAGATGAAATATGAACTCAAGTGTCATTGAATTCATTAAGAAGTATACAATAATTATATATGGTATATAAATATATGCATGTATATATATATGGAATTAGCACTCTTTAGCTGCCAGTGGGAAGTTCTTAAAGTTAGAATCTAATGGAATACTGAACAGTCTACATCACAAATAATACTTTAGTGAAACTCTGTAATTAGACCTGTAATGTCAAAGCTTTACCCCAGAATTTACTTACTTTTAGCTACTGGATACAAAGATAAAAGTTCTGAATTCTTAGACAACTAAAGAATCTGTACACCTCTTTAGGATTGGCATGTCATTTGCTTTTTAAAAACATTATAAACCTTTATTTATAATGTCAAAAGATCTAAAGCAGCAGCTATACAATTGTAAGACTGGTGTGGAAGGAAATGTATTAGTCAGGGTAAGTAAGGTTAGTTGCTACAACAACAATTCCAAAGTCTCTGTGCCCTAATCCAAGGATTTTAAAAATATTTTTTCAGTGCTAAGGATCCAACCAAGAACATTAGGTCGTGGGGTAAACACTGTAGCCCTGAGCTACACTCCAGCCACAAGTTACTGGATGACTATTTTATACTCACTTCATAGTCCTTTCTTCCTTAAACTCTTCCAAGGATCTAGCCTCTGCCTTTATCTCATGGCTTCCAAGGTCACACTGGATGTTTACATGAGTCCACTAAAGGAGCAGGAAACGAGAGTGTGCCGGATCATATAGGAGGATGGAAAAGTTTGCTTAAAGGCAATAAACCTTATTTCTTCTTCATTTTGTTGGCCCAAATTCAGTCACATGGTCCAACTAATTGAACAGTGTTTGGAAATGTCATTAGCTATGGGGATAGCTATGGGTGGGGAAGACCAAGGCCACAGGTGTGATGAGTATCCAATAGCTTCTGGCCATGTGTGTGAGCAAAACCTTCACACTGGTAAGGCTCCTAGCGACTAAGGCTTTGTCAGTAAAGAACCAGAATGATCTAATCCCATATAAGGAGGCTGAGTCGCAGAGAGGCTTGGTCCTTCCCTCTTCTCCTCCCTTATCCCTACCTGGTTATCTTGGGAGAAGGACCAGCCAGGGCTCTTCCCAAACAGCACCAGTGGTCAGAACCGGGCTTGTCTTCAGGTGCGCCCTACACTCTGCACAGCACATGAATAATCAGCACTGATGGACGATAGCCTGGCGGGGGTGGAGCAGCTAAGGACAGCGTGAGCTCGAACCCCCCACCTCCACCCCCACCCCAGTGGCTGTGCCTACTCCAGGAGGGTTTGGGCTGAAAGTCTTCTGGACTCTCCTGTATTGTTCCAGCCAAGCACAGATTCTGTAAAGCACTCACTTTGCTGATTGAAAGGGGACTGTCTGCAGCAGAAAATGTCAACAGTGCTAGTGGGAATTCTGCTTTTGCTCTTAAATATCCAAGTGGTTTTAGGGAAATGGATTAACCTGGTAGTTTCAGATGAAATATCCTTCACTTCTTATCTTCAAATACATC
This sequence comes from Petromus typicus, assembly GCA_004026965.1. NCBI lineage: Eukaryota > Metazoa > Chordata > Mammalia > Rodentia > Petromuridae > Petromus > Petromus typicus. The sequence goes on along the minus strand of PVIR01009847.1, from coordinate 17,771 downwards.
ATGTGTATGTGCAAGGCAGCCTTCCTGCAGAGTGAGCCTTCACCTCAGGACAGAGGGTCGGTTCCTGTTCACACGGGTGTTCATATCGACGGATGGGTCTTGACGGGCTGGCCTGTCTAGAGAGACGTCCTTTTACATTACACAAGCCTGGAAAAGCCAGAGCCAGAGGACAGCTTTGGCTACAATGAGTCAGGCTTACAGGATATTGTAAAGGTATTTAGATCCTGGTCCAGCCAAAAAGGCCCTTACCAGGGCTGGGGATTTAGGTGAGTGGTGCTGGCACCTGCCTTGCAAGTGCAAGGACCTGGGTTTGGTCCCCTGGTTAACCACATACAATACTGGTGTGGAGTCTTATGCCCAGCAGCAATCAGTACCACATACCACAGTGCCGGGCATGGTGGCTCACGCCTGTAATCCCAGCACTCAGGAGGCAGAGGCAGGAGGATTTCTGTGATGTGAGTTGGAGGCTGAGCTCAGGGCCAGCCTGAACTACAAAGCAAGACCTTATCTGGGAAAAAAAAAAAAAAAGGTGGTGTCACCCAAGACTGGGAACTTCAGACAGAAAAGGCAAGAATGAACCTAGGTTTCCCAGTTGCAAATTAAAGTTCTGGACAAGGAAGATGAATGGATCTGAGGGAGAATGTACCGTAGAAAGAGCTCTTGTTTGTTCACTTTGACTTCTAGAAAGTTCTAAAGCAGTGAGGCATTTAATTTTCCTTCTTAGAGGTTTTTAGGTGGAAAGAAAATCCACCTTCAGTTTATCTCTGTGTAGTCAGGAGAATAGAGTATATGAAATTTGTAAGTCTCTTCCCCCAACACTTCTGTACGGATAGACACTGCCAATATTAAATCCAGCAGATTCCTCACTGTTACAGGCTCATCAGCCTTTTATTCACCACCTTGTTAACTGTAGTTTCCGCCTCAGAGATGCAATGGTGCTGAAGGCTGGCTCCAGAGAGAGAGAGAGACCCACACAAAGGTGTCTCCAGAATCCTTACCAACCATTTCTGCCGGAGTGAGGCTGCCAGGATTCTTGTCCAGTTTAGGAAAATCCAGAGAGACTCAGGTTCTCATTGTGAAGTTTTAAAGAATCACTGTTGAACTTTGACATGCTCAATGTATACCTCTTCCCACACACTGTCTCCCTGCCATGGAAAGTCACAATCACTTTTTCTGAGGATTTATGTTTTAAAAGAAAGTCTAATTACCAAAAGCAAATGAAGTATGTGTCCTATCGAGTAATGGTTTGAATCAGCTGTTTTGTGAACTAACAAAACTATGAGACAAGGCTGTTGCGTCTTCTAACTGCAGAAGGTCAAGAGGATCCTTGTCATGTCATTTTTCCTTTTATGTCATCAGCAATGTTTTCCTGCTGAAGACCTACCATGGACCAAGGAATAAATTATACAGAAAAGATTCCAAAAGAAAGTATTGAGGAAATGATGTTTTGAAGTTTTTGCCTTCAATGAAGAATTGAGGGAACTGATAGAATGATAAGGAATTATGGATTTGATTTTTGAATCTATGTAATAATATGTAACATTGCCCAAGACTTTGGGTTTTTACATAAAATCCCTTAAGTAAAATTTACTAAAATAAACCAGATACTGTTTCTAGGCTTGGAATCATCCCGAACAGCATCTCCAGTGTGGATAAAATCCTCAGTGAAAATCAGGTGATTTGCTACGAACAGGAAGGAACTAAGTCAGCTTAGGTCATTCATAAGAGATCAGAGTGAATATGGAGAATGTTATCAAGGTGGGTGCTTCTCTCCCTGTACAGCGCTGAACGTCAGTAATGAAAGTAGACTGTAGATGCAGTTACCCAGTCGAATATTTAAATGTGTCCTTATTTGACTGTGCAATCACACAGCCAAATATATTCAAGGGTGGTTTCCTTTATAAGAAAAAAAAAAGTAGATGAAATGTTTAATGATGACATTAGCTCAAATTTATGTTTGAAAACTTAATTGCACCCAAGTGAGAAAATACAAAATTAAACTTCTCACTGTAACAACAATTGAGCCTAGCAACACCAAGAGATTTTTGTCTTGAATGTTGGAATTGAATGTGATGTGGGTATGGAAACTTCATCTAGGAAACTGCCTGTGAATCTATTTCTGCCCCTCTGCTAGCGTTAAAGAACAGTTTCTTTTAGAAGCTTTGCAGACAGCCTTTATCTGAGTTACAGCCAAGCATGCATCTGGGATAGCCCCAATTGAAGTCTTGAGAGGAAATTATTACTTACTGATTATCCTTCCCCTAGCTAAGTAGTCGCATGACTTTTATCTGAAAGTAAGGCCTTTCCTTGTCTCCCATCCCTGGTCCGTCAAGAAACTCAGTCCAGCAAGATGAGCCAGACCCTGTGTGAAAGTGTAGGGTACAGCCCCTGGCCTTGCAGCCTGACAACCCAAGCTTGCTTGGGGATTATTGGCTGTAAGTTACTACAGAAGCCCCCACTCTTGTGACGTGCAGTACTTTTCAGTGCCAATCATGGAGATCTTGATCTGTTTTTCTTCCCAGCCTCCTGGAGTCTTGGGATCATCTGATCTGGCTTCTTCACACCCACGTCAGTCTAGAAGAGCCCAGCTTCCTTTCTCCTTACCAGGAAATGTTTCTGAGTGGCTCGGTTCTGCTGAAGCTCTCGAAACTGTACAAAGAACTCCTGGTAACTTGATGAAACACCTACAAGAATCCAAGGTGATGAGTGTGAAGCTCAATTTGAGAACCAGTTTTGGAGGCAGTTCACCCAGAATTCCCCATGAGTGTCAAAATCCTTCTCATTTATTTCTATTCCACACTTCAGAGAGTGTAAGTGACAAAGAAAATAAGCACAACTTGTGTCACCTTCACTGTCTGCAGGAAGATCTGTTCATTTAACCATTTATTCAGCAAACTCTGGTTGGAAGTCAGCTGTGGTGCTGCGCTACTAGCCTCTTATGAGCATTCAGAGATGATTAAGACATAGTCTATACCCTGTGATGCAGTTTGAGAGGATGTATATACAAATATCTGTGTCATCATCTGAAATGTGAAGCACACTGTGCTAGAAACCTAAGTACTGTGTTTCAGATTTGAAGGGAGGATTCACAGAAGGAGTGGTGTTTGAGCTTGAATTTGGAAGGGAAGAGTATGGCCTTGGGTGTGGACAAACACATGATGTTGGTGATAATACACAGTAGATTATGAGCAAAAATGAATAATCTTTCTGGAGTAGGGAGAGGACCATCAAGTAGCACATAGGAGGCAGGGAAGAAATACAGAGATAATGCCATTGGTTCTGGACATTCTGAGTTTGAGATGCTGGTGGGGTATTCCCCCAGTGGAGCTTTGCAGCAGACCAAAGGAGCAAAATCTTGAGGAAGTGTAAACCTGAGATCATACATCTGCATGAAGAGTCCTGTTGAGACATTGGATGTTGCCTAGAAACTGGAGCTAAGCACTAGAGTCAAGCAATTAACACTCTGAGCAACAGACACTAACATCTTCATTACTTACAGCCAAGCCGTATACCAACACACAAGGACAATTGCAGCTTTTGCTCTGAAGAGCTGCTGGGGAAGCTCAGAAATGTGGGGAGACTTCACCAGATGAGAACAGTGAGGTTGATCTTTTGTAAATCGGTAATGTTGGAGCCATCTCAGTGCAGTATTCCTGGCACTAAAAACTGGTTTGTCCCTTTAAATGAAAAAGGAAAAAAGACAATGTAACACTTTCTCCCTTATCCAGACCTGTTTTGAGATTGGCATCCTGAGTACCCCATTTTCTCTTGTTATCTGGTGGACCTTGTCTTAGAATGCTGGAGACACGTGTTCTAGCCCTTCTGCGATTTGTCCACTGCTGTGCTATTCTAAGCATTATTGATCACACAATCCATTAGGGCACCATTCGCCATAAATAATTTATCTCTTCAGGCATGAGCTCGTCTCTGCCACAGATGCCATCAGCAAGAATCCCCTTCAGGAGGTTTGTGCTGGAGGAAAAAACAACAGCATTGCAGATGTAGATTGAACACATGAGGCCCAGGAAGAATAACAAGAACAACAGGGCGAGCTCCATGTCTGCATGGGGTTACATTCTACACAGGGCTATTCTGCCTGAGAGGTTTCACACCAGCAGTGCTCCCATAGAAAGCACACTGTCCTCATGGGGAGAAGCCTTGTCTTTGTAGCTTAGGGGGTTTGTTTGAGCAGTATACCAATATTTGCTGAACATACCAGAGTAGTCCTAGCTGTTATAATTGCTGGGGGCTGGTAGATGGAGGGAAATGTAGGAATAGGCAGTAAAAGAAATAGAATAGATGGTCACATTTCTGTATGGACATCTCTTGAAGTCCTTTTGGCTGTAGAGGGAAGTGCATGTCATCAAAACTATAAGATGCCCGACAAAGATCAACAAAAACAAAGAAAGGAAAGAGTACAAGAGCAGTAGACCTCAGAGTGCATCACTAGCTCACAATGATGGGGCTCAAATTACTGGTTTTAAGAAAAGGGGCACAAGCAGAAGAGTTGTATAGACAGAGAAGGGGAGATGCTGTTCTAGGGAAGCAGGCTGGGTAAGCAGACGTCCGGTTTGGGGAGCTCATGATGAATGGTCACCAGCAAACTGATGTCAGCTGGGACAGAGATTCATAGAACAAACCAAGACAGAAACAAGTCAGCATGATGAAAGGGGCCACTCCTCAACAATATACCAGAGGCAGCAGGACTTTTCATAGCATAGAGAAGACCTGTGGAAAAAGTAACTTTTTAGTCCCACTCTGGATCTTGTAGGGAAAAAGCAATCCTGAAACACTCTTATAATTTGCCTTACTCTAACCCTCTGCATAAGTCAGGAGCAAGACAAGAAAACATAACCCATAGCCAGCCATGATGGTGCATGCCTATAATCCTGGCACTTGGGAGGCTGAAGCAGGAGGATCATCACAAGTTGGAGGCCAACTTGGACTACACAGTGAGTTCAAGATGAGCCTGAACTGCACAATGAGATCTTGTCTCAAAACACACACAAAGAAAGAAAGGAAGGAAGAAAGAAAGAAAGAGAGAGAGAGAAAGAAAAAGAAAACAAAGCCCAAGTCAAAGTTTTATGTAGGGAATAAATGGAGGAACCAGCTACACTTAGGTGGAAGAGTTGAAGAAGCAACAGGAGAAGACATGGCAGAGACCAGCAAAGGCTAACGCTAGAGATACCAAAGAGAGGCTCCTGGACCACACTGAGTCTGCCGAGCCATGGTGAAGCCAGGCAGGAGATACAGGTATTGTCAGACACACCTCCCAAAGCAAGAAGAGGGGAGTGGGGACACCCTAACTTCTTCTTTGCCCTCTAGCCAGCTGATGGAGCTTCTCTTTGAGCTGAACTAACTGGAAATCAATTAGAAAAGCCTCATGGAAATGGAGTTTGTAGATAGGAGCAGAGCTAGGATGGGGAATGATCGGCATTCCTTTATTATAGTATAACTCTCAAAGAAAACCATATAGATTTGGAGTAGGAGAATTAGACATCGAGTGAGGAAACATTTGGGTGCAATACTGTAGGGACTCCTGTGGTCTGAAAGTTTGCATCCACACATAGTTCATTTGTAGAAACCTGATCCCCAGCATGGTGATGAGAGGTACTTAGATCGTGAGGGCTCCACCCTCATGAATAAGATCAAGTCCAAGGATAGTTCATCCCTTGTACCACTGGGACTATGCTTCAGGAAGGACATCTGTGAAGCAAGAAGCAAGGTTCAGACATTGAGTCTACCGGTGCCTTAATCTCGGACTTTCCATAAGAACTATGAGCACTGCATTTCTGAGGCTTACAAATTACTCAAAGCTGTATTGTTAGAAAATGCTAGTGAGGCTGTAGGGAAAAGGGAACCCTTCTAAACTGTTAGTGGGAGTGTAGACTAGTATGACTACAGTGGAAATTAGTATGGAGATTCCTTGAAAAACTAAACCTAGAAATTCCCTTTCACCCAGCTATTCTCCTCCTCGGTGTCTTCCCAAAAGAGTTACAGTTATCATGTTATAGTGTACATGTGCACCCATGTGTACAGCAGCACAATTTATAATGGCTAAACACTGTAAATAGCCTGTGTACCCATCAACAATGAATGGATAAAGAAAATGTAGTTATTTTTATTTACACACTGGAGTACTACTGTAGTATAAAGAAGGATATATTCAAGGCATTTTTAGGTAAATGAATGCCCCTTGAGACCATAATGTTAAGTGAAACAAACCAGACACATGTTTAAGTAGAGCGTATTTCCCCAAGATCAGCCCTGGAGAAGAATCAGCTCATGTCTGTCTTGACCCAGCAATGGCTGTGTGAAAGCCTATGATTACTGCCCCTCTGACCCAGTCCTACAAAGACTTGTGCAGTAGCACCTTCAGTGGTTTCCTTTCTATATGAAGGTTCCTGTTGCTCCCCAAAGATCTTGATTACCCCAGAATAGCATTTGTGTTCTGCCTATCTCATGGGTCTCCCTTGAGTCACAAATTCAACCTTGCACAAGTTTTATCACTCTGCCCCGATGTCCCGGGGCCCGACAGACACTCTTGATTATTGGCTTTCATCAGAAATCTTGTCCTCAAGAACAGATCACTTAGGAAACTTGGAAGATTATATGCCTTTACCACAATTAGTTCAAAATTATTCAAAGGATGCATAATAAAGGATGAAATAAGACAAGGAGATTCTGTGTTGCTGTATCCTGAGAAGTTAGTATTGATGTATATCACACTGATTTAGCATAGATCCCTTATTCTGGATTAGGGCTTCTTCTCTTCTAGTCCCACTGGTTTTGTCTTTTCCTATCTTTTTTGATTCCTGGATGCTTTCTTTGCTTCTGTGAGTGACCCTATATATACAGAAGACCCAGTTCTTTCTGTGTGTCCTCTTAACTCTTTTTTCTACCTCTTTCTCTGGCATACACAGGACAATAGGCCTTATGGAAATGTAATTCCTCTCCTTAGACCCCTTTAGTCTCACCAAAGATGATTTGGGGTGTGTGCTTGTGGCTAGGCTGTGAAGTCCAGGATGGTGCAGAAGAATAGGATATGACTGTGGCACTGTTCGTCGGTGTGGTGCTATTGCTACAGTTCGCTGGTTTTTAAGCAGGGCTTGACAAAATAGTCCAGTTGTAAAGCCAGGCTGCTAATTGTGCTGGTAATTAAAAATTGGCAGTGCTGAGTTTGGCCCACGTTCTCTACTTCAGAACCTTCCAAGTGAGCGTTGGCCTTTTACTATGAGCAAAACACCTGCTGTTTCCCCCACTCATTTCCTAGGACCTTCAGATGCCAGTGAGCTGCTTCTTTCATGGCGCCTGAGAGGGTTTTTGGTATTTCATTCAGAAAGATCTCACGTGCACTGGAGAGAGCAGGGCTATACATAGCCAGGGCCAACCAGCGGGCGACCTCCCAGCACGCTCCAAGGAGCCACGGGCATGATGGAGACCTGGCCTCATATCAGCCTCCTGCTGGGCTTCTCTGGTGATGCCTCATTTCGTTCAGATTTTCTGGCTCTGGGAGCCTGAGTGTCAGTTCCTGGAGGTTGTGAGACATGCGACAGACTGCAACTGGCGGGCTTGTTTGCACGCGCACATTCACGCGTGCGCGCCCACTCGCAGCTGATGCGTCATCTTCCTATATTTATCCAGTTGCTGTTTCTGTGGTTCTGAGAAGTGTCTGGAAAAAAACAACGCTGCTTCCTACTGCTGTGCAAGCTGTGTGAACCCCAGGAACACCTCTGCTGTCTCCTTTGTGTGTGTGCGGGGGTGTAGGGGGTCGATGCGGCAGAGCGTGGTTCCCTCAGTCTGGGTCTGTCCCCTGCCTTTGCTCCCCCTCAGGCAGGGCTGCGACTGGCAGGCTCAGGATGTGAAAGAACAAGCGTCTGAGTGGGGAACTGGAGCTAGCCAGGCTCCTCAGGCGGAGCAAAATGCCACAGAGTACCTGGAAAGGTATCATTGTGTGTAAGTGGTAAAAGGGGCCATTAACGCCACTTTTCCAAGACTGCTGTTTTACAGGTGGGGAAACTGAGGCCAAGCAGGTGAGGAGGAAGCTGGCACCATCGCTAATCCTGGAGCTCAGCGTTTTCAGGTCCCAGTGCAGGAACTTCACAGGACCCAGGCCTAGCAGCTGGCACCTCATCTTGCCAGCAGGCTATTCTGCAGCAGCATCCAAAGCATGGGTGACAAACATTCACAGGGTTTGGCCAGTCAGCTGACTGACAGGTGACAGGAAGTGTGTTGGTAAAGAATGCTCAGAAAGGTGACTGCACCTTAGGCCTTGGGCTTCTGCCAACAGCCCCTCTGGAGTGTCCCTGCTGCGACTCTGCCTCTGAACTGTTGTCACTGTGTATTTTGGTCACCTTACATTCCCTTGGCAATCCTTCACAGGTTCTTTACAATCACAACTTTGTATTTTTTAGACAGCCATAGTACCAAAGGACGAGCCACTCTAGAAATGTCCAAATAGGTATATCCAAACACACCTGTCTAGTGTTCCGTAAGGCCTATTGCCTCATCGCAATGTATCCAAGGGGATACAAATGCCATCCAAAATCTTGATGAAGATATTTATTACAGCTCTCCTGGGATACAGACAGGAGAGACTTACTCAGACAAGCCCATGTAAAACTTGTTACAAATCTCCTTACTGCTTTTTTCTCCCAAATCCCACAACTCACATCATTGGTTGCTAAAATTCTCTTCTCTCTTCCAAAATCCCCAGCTTGGGCTGCATCTCTGATAGTTCCACTGTTTCTCTCTTTTCCGGTTCTTGGATGTTTTCTTGCTTCTGTAGGTGACCCTACACCTACGGAACACCCAGTTCTTCTGTGTGTTTTCTTTTTTTTTTTTAGGTTTTTTGAGACAGGGTCTCGCTTTGTGGTTCAGGCCGGCCCTGAGCTCAGCCTCCAACTCACATCATAGCAATCCTTCTGCCTCTGCCTCCCGAGTGCTGGGATGACAGGCGTGAGCCACCATGCCTGGCACTGTGGTATGTGGTACTGGTTGCTCCTGGGTGTGAGTCTCCACACCCAGTATGGTATGTGGTTAACCGGGGATCGAACCCAGTATGGTATGTGGTTAACTGGGGATCGAACCTAGGTCCTTGCGCTTGCAAGACAGGCGCCGGAACCACTGAGCCAAATCCCTGGCCCCCTATCCGTGTGTTTTCTTAACTCTCATTTCTACCTGTTTCTCTGACCTGCTCACCCAGTGAATCCAAAGCCAGGTGATCTCAGTAACCAAGGCAAAATCTTTCCTCAGAAAATGGGGGAAAGAATGATTGTATGTTCTCGTACATTAATTTTTCTTATCTTTGCCACATGAGAAATCAAACCAGATCGATCTTCAACTAGTCATACTTGGTTGAGTTACTCCATTATTGGATTTCCACAGCGCTGGAAGTAATTCAGTGTTAATTAAAGCCTTCTTAAATATAATGCGCCTTTACTTCAAATAGGCTGCTGCTGCCCCTAGACAGCTTCTCCCTTGGACGCCATGGTGGGTGCATTTCCAGCTACTTCACTACTGTCATTTTTTTTTCCTCCACGAAGTTATAATCAAATCTTAAATAAATTCCAAAGAATAATAAACCCTTCAGGAACTTTCAGTCCACACGCAGCCCAGCTGTGCCCGTCTTAAGTGAGTGAGAGCGCATGGCCGAGCAACAACCAGTGTGCTCAGGCTTTCTCACAATTTCTGACATCAAGGGACTTTCTTCTCTTCCTCCGAGGCTTCTGGCCTGGGTCTCACCCTCCTGAAAGCATCTTAGCCTTCTTTACTCTCCCCTGAGGGACAAGCAGGGAGTGACTTGCCTGCTTTGTGAAATGGGAAGGATTGATACAAAAAAATTCCTTTCTTTCCTCTTTGCATTCCCCTGTCTAAGGATGGGCATGTTTTGCTCTCCTTCTGACTTGCAGGTGGAGGTCCTGAGGGGATTGCGGGCCAGGCCCACTTCTAGGCCAGATTGCGACACCTCACTCTCTCTTTGACTCATGAGGGCGCAGCAGTGAGATGAGGCTTCTGTCTTGCCATGTTCTGCAGGACCAACCACCCCTGGATGAGATGTGCCAACTTTGGGGAGAAGAGTGGGGACTCTGACTATGGCCAAGCTGAGCCTTACTACTCATTTCATCTGTATCTATAATTTTTAAAAAGATACCAAAAAAATGTTATTTGTCTACTTTCCCCAACTGTTTCTCAGTAGCACTTGTGAACACATAATGTCAGCATTTATTTCAATTAAACTAATATTCAGCTACCAATCCTGTAAATACCCCTAGGGAGGGAGCACATTAACTCATAACCCCTTTTAATAAGTGAATCTGTATCATACAATTAACACTGCCCAATTATCTACCATGAGCAAGTCTGGAGTCAAGAAGAATGGCAGGGTCATCCTAGACAAGTTCCCAAGATCATATCAAGAGGGAGGATTAAAACTCTTTTTCCCTTTAATTTCTTCCATGGAAAATGGACAATGTCTCCTAGGATCATCATGCAGATAATATAAAACGATTATATAAAGATCTTTGAATAACACCTGGCAGGTTAAAAAACCTCAACAAATGTTAATAATTTGTAACACTAGTAAGAAAATATCTTTTCTGCCACCAAATATTACTCTTGAGGATACATTATCAATGCATTAATAGAAAAGAGGACTTGGATCTTTTTAAAAATTTTATTTTGCAATGTTTTTAAAAGAACATTTTCATCTACCTTCCTAGCTAATACAAATTGGTTTTTACTTGTTGAAAAATATCAATACAATTTCTGCTCCTACCTGTACATGCCATCTAGGGACACACTTCTTAGTTGCTTTCACCTAAAGACACATGTCATACCTAAGATCTAAGGACAACTATTGCCTGAAAGTCTTGACATGGCATTTCTAATTTTCAAAGAAGTTATATAGTTGAAGAGCTCCTTGTTTTCCAGCAAGTACATGATTGATAAGACTTTCTCGTTCACTGATCAAGCTTGGTACAAAACAAAAATAGAAATGAAAAATACACTTGGTGTTTGAACTTAGTCTGTTGAAATTAAAACAGAGACCCAGATGTACATATGTGATTACATAATTCCATTTTTAACTGGTGATTTGGAGTAATTATTTAAATCTAAGGATTTTGTGGTTTTATCACAGGAACTTACTGTTTCTACAACAGCAATTGGTGTGTCTTGGCTGAATTTTTTATAAAATTAACTACAATGGTCATTGTACTATCTAGGAATTTTGTAGCCTATACAACTACCAAGAAGAAATTCTTTTGAAGGTCACATCAGACTTCACATGAATTTTCTATAAAATTAAAATGACATTTTACATGTTAACTAAGTACAGGTGACATGATAAATGATGGTCATTTAGGCCCCATTCTCAGTCACCAGATAGAACACTCAGGTGAGGAGCTCTTTAGAGTAACTGTCAAGTCAACCCTCCATCTTTGCATTCCAGGGGATCCTCACACCATTCTTTACATTTGTCATAAGCTGTTGCACTTGTTTAGAACAAACTCATAGTCACTAACATGAATTTACCTAAAAGAAAAAAATTATCAAACCAGACATACAGGTTTTTAAATAGCACATGAATTAGTGCAGAAAATTTATTGGTTTTATTGTAAATTTTTCTTTGCATCTAAGAAACCGGCATCTCAGGCCCAGGAGCCTATGATACTGTCCTCAGGAAGGCAGCCATTCAATTCAAGACCCCCTTCTAAATTTATATAGTCAGGCTGACAGGCAGTAAAGTCATCATTTCATGAAGGAATCAAGTCTTGTTCTTTGTGTTCTTTGAGGATTGCAGTGCTTCCTGTAAGTGAGTCACTGCTGTTACAGGAACCCCATGTGTTGGAAGATAATGAACTATCCTAGGCAGATGCTCTTGTGTATGAATCTCAAGGAGATAAGGAAGTGACGGGGGCCGATGGAAAAATTGACAGAGAAGCTATCCAGGTGGCTGGTGGTGACATTGACCATGACAGCAATGAGAAATTGGTCTCAAAGAGAAATGGTATGATTAAGGCAGAGAGACTATTGGGACCTTCAAGCCTGAGTAGTTGTGAATGTCTCTCCAAGTCTCTATGCGATGTGGCTATGTGATGGTTATGGTGTTTGCTTCTCTTTTCTTATTTTTCTGGTCATTCCTACCATAATCTCTTACCATCAGCTTTCCCGTTGCTGGGCAAAAAACACCTGAAACTCACAATTGAATGGGGAGAGGTCTATTTGATTCACAGTTCCAGGGGGTTCAGTCATGGCTGGCTGGCACCAAGGCAGAAACATTGGCAGGATATGGCACGTTCCCAGCGACCCACCTTCTCTAAGTGGTCCCTGCTCCCTAACAGCACATTCTGCTAGGAAGAGTGGAGATTCCTAGTAAGTATTGTGCCCTCATGAGCCACTTGCCTCTCCAGGAATTCCAACCTAGTCAAGTTGACAAGATTAACTGTCACACCACCAAATGGAACTGAGTCCCTAGAATCAAAAGAATATGACTTGGATCACAATTATCAAAAATCTGAAGACTAGGTGGCAGCTGAGTGTCCCCATAGTATTCTAGGACTCCCATTTAAAGTTCCTGGTTGATGGGCTCCCAAAAAGTTCCCTGAAAGTAATTTTATATTTTCTCTCTTCAGTGAATAAAATGATAAAAATGCAAATTTTACTCTTTCCCTTGAGTGTCAACAGATATTTCTTTTCAAAGGAACTTGTTCTGGGAAGTGACTTCTGAAGAACAGTCCAAAGTAGTAGACTTTAGATTAAATCTTTCACAAGAAAAAGGTACAGCTAATGCAATCCAACCTTTATCACGTTGTTCTGTAGGCTCTGCACTGAATGTATGTTACTTAATCCAATTTTTCCAACCACCTTTTGTGACAGGTGTTACTCCAGTTGCCGTTTGTATTTTAGTAACCAACTGGAAGTCTCCCAACAGCAGAATTGGGAGTGAAACTCAGGTTTAACTCTAGAGCTTGACTTCTGACAGGTTCTGTGTTGAAAACAAACTCTCCAAGAACACATTCCACCCGACTTCCAGACAGGATACTCTGACTCCAGCAATGTCCTCCATTACCAGGCCTGAGTGGTGGCCTGCATCTCAGTCCCTTGGGTCACTGCTACCCTGGCAGATATGTTCCTCCAGGTCTACACCATAAATGAAACACGAGGATTTCTGTGGCCCTCTGAAAAATCACTATGGTTAAGTTCCTCTCACAACACATTCTAGATTTTTGGGTATTTCTTCTTTATATGATTCAGTTCCTAAAAGATCCTAGCTTCAGGCCTTTATCTCCCTTGCTCCCCAGGAAAGAAGATGCACTATGATATGATTTTATTAGATGAGACAAACAGGCCCATTTATACAGGAGCTGTAAGACAGTCAGTTGTGGTGACCTTTCTGGTGGTGAAACACTTTCCAAAAAAAAGAAAAAGAAAAGAAAAGAGAAAAGTCTCACAACTAGATCTCTGACAATGTCTCTCCACAATGGCCTTCGATAGAAGCTTGGGAAAATAATAAGACATAAAGTGCTATCCCTCAAACATCTTCTTATCCAGCTGAGGTCCCACTGGAACACCAGCAAAATACACACCTGTCTGCTGTGAGAGGGTCAGAGACCCCCTCATCTGTGCACCTGCGGTAGAGGTTCGGTCAACAGAACTGGACAACTGAAAAATGGTCATATTCTCAATTTTTCCATTTGGAAATATTTTCATTCAGACCTCCTTAGAACGTTGGTGGGAGGCTGGATCAGAAGGAAGACTCTAACCCAAGTCAAGAACTACTTTCCATGAAAGAAATCCAGGGAGTTTACTTGTCCTTCTAGCCTTTTCTTTCCATCATGAATACGCCTACTCTTTAGTTGTCTGTGTTCCAAATAACAGTAATTATTTCAACCTCTGTATAAAGAATGCTCTGTGAGTTTTCAAATAGATATAGTTGCTTTGCACGTACCTTTGTAAGAACATACCTCCTACTTAGAAGAGTCAAACAGTGTCATTATTTAACGTCCTGATGGAAAAAGTGTGTACATGGACCAAGCGAGAGAGCACGGATCCTTAGGGAAAGGGTGGGCAAAGGAATTAGGTCATGGGAGGAACTGTTTTCAGATTTACCTGGCGATGCATTCAGGTGCCTCACCCCTGCTGCCTTCATCATCCACTGGGCTCCGGGAGGAGTTATTACAGTGGAGGGCACAGTGAACCCTCCAGATATCACACGGTAGAAAACATCCTAAGTAACTGCAATCTAAAGCATTTTCAGTGTGGCCGTGATAACTGGGTCCCTGGGAGTGGACTGCTTGTGTAGCAGGTGTCTCAGGCAACAAATGGGAGGTGTGAGAGCAAGACAAAGTGTTTTTTTTTTCCCAAAGTCAACTAAACTTGCTTGAGCTCTGACCTCTCCAGGCTCATGAGAAAATACAGTCTTGGTCACTCTTGAGAACTCTTTTTCTTCCTGCATGTCAGATCGGGGTTCAGCACATTCTGTCGTGTGAAGTATCTGGTGGTGGAGGACTCACAGCATTCCACTGAGACTACCATTTTTCTTGATCCGAAGGGCTTTCCAAGATCATTGGAATTTCGATGCTTCTGGCCTATGCTTAAGACAGAACTGTTTTTGTAATGTGGCTTAAGGACACTGTCTCCAGATTGCAAATAGCCTTTCCTCTCTGTGTTCTCATGGTCACCTTCCTACTTCATTCCAAGGCTTCCTTGATCTCCAGTATTGGGTTTCATATCTTTTTTTTCTAGTCTAGGAAAGCTCATTGTCCTTCCTTTATTGTTTCTTCTTCTAAAATATGCTTGATGTTTCTTCTCTCTTGGTGAGCCCTCTATGTTCTACCAGGGTGCAGGCCTCTGGAAACAGAGGCAGGAACTTTTGGAGGTCACTTATTTTTTCCGTCTTATCACATACCTTCCTTAAGGCAATGGAATTCAGAATAGGCTCCAAGTCTGAATGACAGAAGCATACAGAAATACAAAAAAAGTGACCCAAAATAGTAT
Source organism: Petromus typicus (assembly GCA_004026965.1). NCBI lineage: Eukaryota > Metazoa > Chordata > Mammalia > Rodentia > Petromuridae > Petromus > Petromus typicus. The sequence continues at coordinate 2,771 of PVIR01009847.1, read as the reverse complement.
ATTTTCACATTTTACATGCATTTCATTAGTAATTCCCAGTTCTAGTTTCCAAATTTACCTAGAAAGTTGTTTCCAGAATGTTGCAAAAATCTAAAACTGACAAAGTCAAGTAAATGCTAGGGGAACTTAAATTTTAAAGTGTAAATAATGATCTAGTTAAAGGTTGGAGATTTAAAAACTTGGAAAAAGTATTGCTCTCATTCTTTAAGACAGAACATGAAGTAAAACTCCAAAGTAACAACCTTTCTTAAGCCTGACAGAGTTGATGCCACAGACAAATAACTAACTTTAAATCAAGATAAAGACAAAAGCCTGCAGGGAGAAAGGAGATTCAGGCATTTGCTTACCTAGGACAGGTGCAGCTAAATGCCATAAAAGACTTTTCTGTAAGAAGATTAAGCTAGAAATGTTTAAAGAATTACGAAAGGCCAATAAGCATGAGAGTATGAGGTCTCAGGGGCCAAACATAGGAGGGTTTATACACATTTGCAGATTTTTCCTCGGAGAATATTACAGGGAGGATCAGGGCGAAACCAAACGTCTTAGACAGTGAAGGTTGGAAAAGGATACAGTAGCCACTGAATCCTTTTGGTCTCTGCTACCCAACAAGGCCTTAAGCTGGGAGGTGAGGTGGATTCAGAACCCGTCCTGAGGCTCTGGTGATAGACTGCTGCTAGGAGAGGAAAACAGAGAGGAGACAAAGCTGCGACTCTGGGGAGGAGCCGAGCTACTTGTCAAATCCAGAGAAGAAGCAAGGACATTTGAGACTTGGGTCCCTGTGCCCCCGCAAAATTAAAGCTTTGGGAGAATGTATGTGGTCATCCTGCCACGAGCTGCAGTGGAATATAGTGGGGGAAGTCACCAGACCTCGACCAGTGTTGGTGAACCATGGCACACCCACCCTATTACAAAAAACTCTAAAAGGTTCGCTAAGGCTAACATGGACTCTGGGTGCAGACGGCAAAGGTGGCCCAAGGAGAAGACTCCAAATTGGGACCAAAAAAAAAAAAATAGCCATTATAATAATTTGAAGCTGGGGCAAGGATTTAGCTCAGGGGTTCCAGCATCTGCTTCCTTACAAGTACAAGATCTGGAGTTCCATCCCTGGCACCAAAAAAAAAAAAAAAAAAAAAAAAAAAAAATTAAATTGAATCTTCTGAAGCACTGAGGGTCACCATAGCAACAGCAAACTCCCAGTCCATCTCTGGACAGATGTGTACAAATTCCTCCTTCAAAGATCTTACAGAGAAAAGGCATGCTCATTTCTAAGCATTAAAAAAAGTATGTAGTATCTACTGCCCTATTTAATTGGTTCACCTTCCAATAAAAAAAAAAATCACAAATATTCCTCATTTAATGACCTGCCTATTTAATAGCTGTTCAGACTTACACCCCAGGGGCACTGTTCAGACTTACAGAACCACTGTTAGATGCAGGATGCAGGAATGTGTGCAGCAGTGCAACCTTGTGGTGGCTTCTTCTATGGTACAGCGCTACAGTTTTTTGCTGATTGTACTGTAGACCACAGTTGTGTATAATTTTATAGTATAAATAGTTTTGTTTTGTTATATAGCATCTCATGTAAGAATTATGCAAATAAAAGCAAAGTCATGAAGTTAAGAGTCTCTTTGACCATTTCTTTGTTCTGAATATTGTAATTTCACAATATGTAATTCCTCATTTTGGTGACCAGTTCACTTAATGACCCAGTTGCAGGACTTGAATTCAGTCATTAAAAGAGGAATATCTGTAGATGGTCCCCAAAGAGGTAATAGAAAACACTATCTAGAAAAACAAAGCCATCACTAGAACTATTCTCACACTTGTTGGATTTTCCAAACAAGGAAATAAAAATAATTATTACTAATATGCTAAAAACTAATGGGAAAGGTAGAAAACATACCTTTGCAGATAATTTCAGCAGAGACCTAGGACTAGTAAAAGTCAAATGAAGATGCTAGCTATAAGAAAACAAAAATCAATATGGAGGATGTCTTTGACAACCTCATTAGTAGACATCAAGGACAAATTATAGACAGCTAAGTTGAGTAAAAACATTATAGGCAGTTAGATAGGACTAGGCTCTTAAGAGTGAGTGCAAAAGAGAAACACACATCATAACAGAGGCCAGAGCACAGCTGTTAGAAGCTGAACATCAAGATAAAGACAAAATGACAAGGCCTGCATATTCCCCAGAGGACAAGATAAGCGGTAACACTTGAAGTCTAGATGGACATCAATTACCCTGGTGAGTGACCAAGACCTCCAGACTATCATTTCCTAGAAAAAGCCTTTGTTCTTTCCATGTACGTTTGTTCTATGACTTGTTCCTCTGTTGGATTACTATTACCTAAGTGACTCCTTGTAAACTAATTGGCTGATCGTAGCTTAAACTTACATTGTACCCACATGGTTGTGCTTTATAAAACTTTCCCCAAAAATGGAATCCTCAGCAATCTATTTGGAACCCCTCCTGCCTCTCAGGAGTTATAGCTTTCAATAAATATTTTCTACTCTTAACCTCTGTTGATTCTAAAATTCATTCTTTCATTTTAGAGAATATGAAGTTGGACTATTGAACACCTAACAGATTGGTAGTTATAATACTTCCCCTATTTTGGAGGTCTGATATCACTCTTGTATCAAAAAGTATTGACTGAATTTAATATAGGACAACAAAATTTACTCAAACACAAGAAAAGAGCTAAAAAACAAGAAAATGTCCAAGAATTATAAAAAATTCATATGTGTAATTCAAAATCCCAGAAGCA
>PVIR01009846.1:29310-51901 GCA_004026965.1 Petromus typicus | reverse complement strand
TCTGCCATAAAAAGTGATGAGTTTGAATCATTTATACTTAAATGGACGTACCTTGAGGATATCCTCATAAGTGAAATAAATAGGTTACAGATGTGTAAATATCGTATCTTTTCTCTGGTATGAGAAAATAAAGATGTAAATGAGTTCTAGAATGTATGTTATATATTGTGAAATAGAAAACATTCAAAGCGTAATGGAGTGAAGGGGGAAAAATAATGAGATTATAACAAAAAAGAAAGGAAATAAAGTTTATGTATATTGGGGGTGAGGGTGGTAGGGTGGGTAGGGCTATGGGAAAAAATGAGAATTAAGTTGTGTCATATACTGGTACAAATTCTCATTGTTGAATGCAATCATGATGTGTATATGTAATGTACCAATAAAGATTTCAATTAAAAAAAAGTCCTGGGTCTCCAGGAGTCATGATTCAACTACAGATTCGAGCTGCTCTACAACCCACCCCCTTCCCTGCGTGTCTGGGCTCAGGGAGGTGCTGCTTGTTACCTCCTTCCTTGTTAGGGTCCTTCTCTTTGCAGTCCCTGTGGGCTTCTGTTCGCACTTGTGTTTGTTCAAATCCTTCATGGGACCTGGGAACCCACTTTCCTCCTCTTCCTCATGCTGCTTTAGTCCAGTGCCTGTACACCCAACCTCGGAAAGGCTCTCGCTGTACTGTGCATCGCTCCGTTATCTTTGCAACACTTATAATCACACTTGTAACCCTTCTTTTTCCTCTCTCTTGTTATTCACTCTTAAGGTACTAAATACTTAACTCAGGGCCTCATGGATGCTTGGCAAGTGCTGTTCCACTGAGCACTTTGTAGCCGTTTGAGGGTCACTTGTTTCACTTAGTGAAATGCATTTGAGATTCATGTTTGTTGGGACAGATATCAGTAGTTGTTCCTTTTTAATGCTGAAGTAATAGTGTATTGTAGCAGTGTATTACTGTTCTCTTAGCTAGTTCCACTTGAACTACATTTGAGTTGTTTCCAGGGTTTGGAGTTAAAAATCAAAGCTGCTCTAAACATTCATATACAAGTTTTTCTGTAAACATGGATATTTACCTCAGTTTAATGAAAATTCAGATTTATAATTCATGAGTTGTATGATAAGTATATGTTTACCTTCATGGAAAACTACCAGTTTTCCAAAGTGACTATATTTTGCTTTTCTACCAGCAGTATATGAGAGATTCTAGTTACTCTTACACCTTGTCAGCTCTGGTGTTTTCTTATCTGAACAAAAATTATTTTATCTTCTTTGGTAGGTGTATAATGATATTTCATATGGCTTTAATTTATCTTTCCCTGATGATATATTATATTGACTACTTCTTCATGTGCTCATTGACCATTTTTAATACATGTGATGACAGACTATTGAGGTTTTTAGAAATCTTTATTTTAGTACATGCTTGAAGTACATAATGATTGTATTCATCATGGAGAGTTGATATATCTCTTGAGGGTTTTTAAGTTAACTGATTTTTCTTTCTGTATTCCAGAAATCTGAGTCATATTCTTTAAACCAGTATAGATATAAATTATTTTGTGTGTGCTTTGTTGTTGATGTTGCTTATAACAGTGAGTAATTAATAAAATGAAATTGCTTTTGGAAAAGAAAAATATAGACGTGTTTACAGATATGCACATGTACATAAAAATATATAAAATATATATACATTATATACAAAGATGTAAATGAGTGACCTTTGAGATGATAATGATGAAGTTTTTTAATGGAAAGATGATTAAAATATACCTTAAATATTTTAAACTATTACAGATATTAGCCAGTATGTACAAAAAATTTTTTACTTTTATCACAATTATGAACTCGATCAAAGCTGAAGGCTAAAGAAATTGTACTAATCTTATAAAGAGTATCATTAAAAAAGTATGAAATCTGAGCTTCCAGACATGTTTTAAATATAATCTAGAGAAGTATAAAATCGATTATCAAACTGCTTAAAGAATACTTTTTATTGTTTCAATCTTTCTCAAAAGTACTGCTGGGCCATAAAGACAAATAAATTGGAATCACTTATAGAAAAATGCTTGTACGTTTGGACAAAAATGCTAAGTAAAATAAATGAGGCACAGAAAGTTAAATATCACACAATTTCTCTTATTTGAAAAAGTCAAATTATAAATAATTTAAAAAGCAAAATAAAAGATGATAGAAAGCAGGCATATTGAGTATGTGATGGTGGGAAGGGGAGTTTTGATTTGTACATTCCTTGGAAATGTCTTCATAGATTATTTTCTTATCCCCACGTAGCCATAGTTTCTTTATTTTCTTTCTTTTTTTTTTTTTTTTTTTTGGTGATCTGAGGAATCAAACTTGGGACCTTGTGCTTGCAAGGCAGACACTAGAACCACTGAGCTAAATCCCTGGCCCCTTTTATTCATTCTTGTTTGATACATATGCTTGACTTACTGCAATGTCTAGAATTTGCAATAATGTGTTGAATAAAAACACTGAGAATGGATATCCTTACCTACTTCCTAATTCTCGAGAGAAACATATTCTGTCTTCATTAACTGTAATTTTAGTTGTAGGATTTTTGTAAACCATCTTTATCAAGTTGAAGAAATTCCTTTATATTCTTTATTTTCTGAAAGTTCTTATTATGATTGAATATTTATTTTGTCAGATAACTGTGAATATGATACATAAGTTGATTTTCAGGTGTATAAAACCACCATTTCATCCCTGAAACAAGATCAAATGTGGTCTTATGTAATTTTTATATAGTGCGGGGTTTTATTTGATAATCCATTGTTGAGAGATACTCATAAAAGTTATTTGCCTATATTTAGCTGTTTTAATTGGGTTTGGCTTTGATATCAGGATAATATTACCTCATAAAATTGATAAGTAGTTCCTCTTCTGTTTTCTGAAAGAGGTTTTTTAGACTTCATTATTAGCCTTAGAGATTCCCACTTCCTTTCTCTTTCCTCCTCCTTTGCCTGGAAAAGAAGGCAGTATTCAAAAGTGAAATATTCATCAACTGTAGCTTATATTTCTAAGAATTGTTTCAAATTGATTGTACTAAGCATGCACAAATCAACAGAATATTGCAGAATATGTTCAAAGAATGGCTGCTATCTTGAAATTAGCCAGCAACAAATGCTGGGAAGGTTATAGAGAAAAAGGAACCCTTTTCCACTGCTGGTGGGAATGTAGACTGGTGCATTCACTGTGGAGATTCTCCAAAAAACTCGGATTAAAGGTCCCATTTCCTTGCTATTCCCCTGCTAGGGATATACATGAAAGAATTAAAAGATTCATTTCACAGCAACATGTGCACCCATGTTAATAGCAGTTCAGTTTGTGATTGCTAAATCTTGGAAATAACCCATATGCCCATCAGCTCTAGACTGGATAAAGAAGGTGTGGTTTTTCTATAAAATGGAGTATTACTCTGCCATACAGAATGATAAGTTTAAGTCATTTATACACAAATGGATTACCTTGATGACATACTCATAAGTAAAATAAATAGGTCACAGATATGTAAATATCATGTCTTTTCCCAGGTATGAGAAATAGAAGATGTATGTGAGTTCTAGAATGTATGATAGATATTATAAAATAGAAAATACTAAAAGGAAAAGGATAGGGGTAAGTAACAAGGAGGAAGAAAAATATAATCATAAGAAAAGGAAACAAAGCATATATTTAGGGGGCAGGAGGTTGTAGGTTGGGTAGGGGAATGGGAAAAAATGACAGTTATTCATGTCATATTCTAGTACAATTTTCAATGTTGAATGTGATCATGATTTGTATACATAGTGTACCAATAAAGATTCAAATAAAGATAACAGGACACACAATTACTCATTGTAAAAGGAAAAATTTTAAAGTTGCTCTTCGTAAAAATTAAGAATGTATGGTTTGGTGTCATAGCACACATCTATAATCTCAGCACCCAGGACTCTGAAGCAAGAGGATAGCCACAACTTCAAGGCTAACCTGTGCTCCATAGTGAGTTCTAGATAGCCCTTTATAACAAGACTGTGACTAAAAGAAGAAAAAGTAAAATATGAAACTCAAAAAGTAAATAAATAAAATTAAGAATTTCTACTCATCAGAGGTGTTACAGTCATTTTAAATCAACTTGACTGAATAAAGCCTTGAATATCCTGTCTTTCAGCAGACTTAGTGTTTAATATTTAGATCTCCAATTCATTTTGATTTGAGTTTATTGCACTGTGAAAGATATGAATCTAGTGTTAATCTTCAACATGTGGAAACCCATTTTTTCCAGCACCATTTATTAAAGAGGTTGTCTTTCTTCCAGTGAAGGTATCTGGCTCCTTTGTCAAAGATAAGGTGGCTAAGTGTGTTCAGAGTTGTTCCTGCATCTTTTTATGTGTTCCATTGATCCTCAGTACCGTACTGTTTTCATTAAGGTAGCTTTGTAGTATAATTTCATGTCAGGAAATGAGATGCCCCCTGCTTTGCCTTTGTTGCCCAAGACTGCATTTGCTATTCCAGGTCTCTACTGGTTCCAAATGAATTTTAGGATTTTTTTCCCTAGTTCTATGAAGTATGTTATTGGAGTTTGGATCAGAATTGCATTAAATCTATATAATAATTTTGGAAGTATGCCCCTTTTTTCTGTTTTGGTTCCTCCTACCAAGGACAAAGGATATCTTTTTCCATTTCTTCAGTCCTCTTTTTTTTTTCAGAGTACTGTCATTTTCTACAAAAAGGCCTTTTACCCCCATTAGATTGGTTCCTAGATATTTATTTATTTTTGGATGCTATTATGTAAGTTGATTATAAGTTGAGCTTTCCTTAATTTCTCTCTGAGTGAGTTTCTTATTTGTGTACAGGGAGCCTATAAAGTTTGAGTGTTGACTTTTAACATCTACTGTTTCTATCCATATGCCTTTCTGTTGTCTGATTTCTCTGGCTAATGTTACCAGAACTATAGTGAATAAAAGTGGTGACACTGGACATCTCTTCTTGTTCCTGATTTTAGAGTCAAAGTTTTCATTTTTTGTACATTTAGTATGACATTGACTGTCAGTTTCTCTTAGGTGGCTTTTATCAGAGTGAGATAAATACCATCTGTTCCTATTTGTTATAAGGGGTTTTTTTTGTCATGAATGGATGTTCAACTTTACAAATGCTTTTTCTACATCTACTAAGATGGTCATATAGCTTTTGTTCTTGTCTCTATTAATATGGTGTATTACATTTATTGATTTGCATATGCTGAATCATCCCTGCATCCCTGGGATGGATGTAACTTGTTTGTGTTGCATAATTTTGTTGATGATTTCTTGTATTGTGTTTTCCAGTATCTTATTGAGGATTTTTGCATCTGTGTTCATTAGGGAGATTGGCCTATAGTCCTTTTTTTTGGGCCAGATCCTTCCCTGGTGTTGGTATCAGGTAATGCTTTCTTTCAGGAATGAATCTGGGTGCATTGCTTCCCTTTCGATTTCATTAAAGAGTCTGAGAACTAATGGCATTAAGTCTTCTCTAAATTTCTTATAGAATTCAGCAGTGAATCCCTCGGAATCTGGGCTTTTCGTTGGTGATGGAATTTTAATTAAATCGTCGACTTTGTTGACTGATATTGGTTCATTTAGAATTTTTGTCTTTTTGAGCCAGCCTTGGTAATTTCATATATAGACAGAGATCTTTCAATTTCTTCTGTGTTTTCCATCTTATTGGGATACAAGTTCTTAAAGTAGGTATTGATGATCTTCCAGGTTTCTGCAGGATCTGTTATAATTATTTCATTCCTAATTGTGTGGATTTCAGTCTGTTCTATTTTTGATGTGGTTGGCAAAGGGTTTTCAGTTTTATGTAATATTTCAAAGAACCAACTCTGATTCATTGATTGCTTCTATTGTTTTCTCAGTCTCCATTTCATTAATTTCTCCTTTGATCTTTCTAATTCTTCCCTCATAAAAACTCTCAGCATGACTTGGTTTTTTTATAGCAGCTTGAGGTGTAACATGAAGATGTTTATTTGAGCTAGTTGTATTTTTCTGATAAATCTGCTGGAAGATACAGCAGGTAGAACTCTTGAAAATATCAGTGTAGGCAAAGACTTTATGAACAAAACCCCGATCGCACAGGAGCTACCACAAAGAATCAACAACTGAGATTTCATGTTATCAAAAAGCTTTTGCAGAGCAAACAAAAACATCAACAGAGTGAAGAAACAACCCACTGAGTGAGAAACAATTTTTGCCAGCTGTTCCTTAGACAAATTACTAATATCTAGAATATATAAAGAACTCCCCAAATTTAAAGACCCTATTCAAAAATGGGCATCAAGGGCTGGAGATTTAGCTCAGTGGTTCCGGCACCTGTCTTGCACATGCAAGGGCCCAGGTTCGATCCCCGGAAACCACATACAGTACTGGACATGGAGACTCACGCCCAGCAGCAATCAGTACCACATACCACAGTGCCGGGTGTGGTGGCTCACGGCTGTCATCCCAGCACTCTGGAGGCAGAGGTGGGAGCATTGCTGTGATGTGAGTTGGAGGCTGAGCTCAGGGCCAGCCTGAACTACAAAATGAGACCCTATTTCAAAAAAAGGGGGGGAGTCATCTAAATGGACACTTCTCGATGAAGTAGAAACAGCAAATTATGAGAAAAATGCTCAACATTACCAGCTATTCCAAAGATACAAATTAAAACAACACTGAAATTCTTTCTCCAGAAAGATTGGCTGTTATCAAGAAATCAGCCTATCAGAAATCCTAACCTTATCATTTCTCTGCTGGGTATATTCATGAAAGAATTAAAAACATCATACCACAGAGATATATATGCACCCATGTTTATAACAGCTCAGTTTTGTGATTGATAAATCTTGGAATCAGCACAAATGCCCATCAACAGGAAACTGGTTAAAGCAGATGTGATTTTTAATAAAATGGAATATTACTCAGCAATAAAGTATGATAAATTAGAAGCATTTCTACTTAAATGGATGTACCTTGAGGATATATTCATAAGTGAAATAAATAGGATACAGATGTGTAAATACCATACTATTTCTCTAGTATGAGAAACTGATGGTGTAAATAAGGTCCAGAATGTATGACAGTTACTGTGAAATAGGAAGAAAATGTTCAAAAGGGAATGGAAACTGGATGGAGGCAGGACAAAGCAAGGAAGGCAAAGCAAAGAAAACAAAATTTGGTGGTAAAAAGGAAAAAATGGAGACAAAGCTTATATGTATAGGGTGGTGGGGTATTGAAGGGAAGACAGAGCAATGGGAAAAAAATAAGCAAGATATATTATGTACAGGTACAATTGCCAGTGAGGAATGTGATCATAATGCATCTCTAAAATATGCCAATAAACTCAATTCTTTAAAAGAAAAATAATTAATTACAAAAGAAAAGAAGAGAAAATAAAAGAAATCCTGCTGGGGAAATGGGGTAAAAGAAAACCTCTCTCTTGTTGGTAGGACTATAGACTGGTAGAACCACTGTTGAAATCAGTGTAGAGATTCCTCAGAACACTAAAACTAGCGGTTCCCTTTGACCTGGCTATTCACCTTCTTGGTATCTTTCTGGGAAAATTAAAAGCATCACACCATAGCAGTATATGCACAGCTGTGGTTACTGCTGCTCAGTTTGTAACAGCCAAATCTTGAAAATAGGCCAAATGCCCTTTACCTAATGAATGGACAGACAATGTATGTATGTGTGTGTTTTTTTATGATGGAGCACTACTCAGCCATACAAAGGGCAAGCCTGAGACATTCCTAGCTGAATAGATGCACCTTTAGACCATTCTCTTAATGAAATAAATTGGACACATGTTTAAATAGCACATTGATTTTTTTTTTTTTTTTTGATGTGAGAAACAGAGTAGAAATAAGTGCCAAAATGTATAGTAAATGTTTGGATTGGAAGAAAATGTTGAAATAAGAAGGAAAATAAGGGAAAGTTAGAGAAAGCAAGGAAGGAACAAAAATTAAAGAGTATAGAATGAAAAAATGGAAACAAAACTTTTGTAAATAAAAGGATGAGGGGTTGAAGTGGGGAGATAAATTATGGGAAAAAAACCCAAGATATATCATGTAAGAAAAAAATTCCCAGTGATGAATGCTATCATTATGTATATCTAAAATTTACTGAAAAGTGTTTTGCTTTAAAGAAAAAAAATCAGGATGGAGTAAAAAGATAAAATGTGTTAAACTTTTACTTTTGTCTAAATTTAAGTAAAAAATAAAAAGACTATGTCAAAAAAGTTAAAACCTAGAATATATTGTATATATATGGCTGCTGGGTTTTTTCTCCAGTATTGAGGGTTCATACACACGTTTATACACCCACACACACAATTTTTTTTTAAGTTTTTTGAGACAAGGTGTCACTTTGTCATTCAGGCTGGCCCTGAGCTCACTATGTAGCCTAGGCTACTGTGGAACTCATCACACTCCTCCTGCCTCTGCCTCCTGAGTGCTGGGGTTATAGACATGAGCCACTATACCCGGGTCACACACACTTTTTTTATGGTAAATTTTTGGATGTTGGAGTTTTTGAATTTTTTTTTTGAGATAGAATCTAAATTGACCAAACTAGCCCTGAACTAGCTGTCAAGCTGTATTGTTTTCTTGTACCTAGAAATATAGAAATGTGCCACTGTGCCTGCCCAGTACATTCTTTTTATTCTTATATTAGACTCTTTCATATTCTGGTAGTAAGATTATTTGTCATGTGAACTAAAAAACTGACTACTTAGATATGTCTCATTTTCTTCTGATTGAATAAAATGAATTATCTGACTCCTGATTATTTAGAAACTCAAGGATCTAAGTTATATAATTAAAAATATTTAAAACAATTACTAATGCATTATTTTATGTTTTCATTTTTAGAGGGCGATTATTTATCATTTCCACCAAAGCAGGATCTCTTGGAATTAATCTGGTAGCTGCTAACCGAGTAATCATATTTGATGCTTCTTGGAATCCATCTTATGACATCCAGAGTATATTCAGAGTTTATCGCTTTGGACAAACTAAGCCTGTTTATGTGTACAGGTTCTTAGCTCAGGTAGGTTTGTAATTTATATTTACTTTTTTAAATGAAAGTTTAGATTAAACTAACATTTTAGAGGTGTAAAACATACTTGTATTATAAAAAGACAAACAGTGTTGAAAATTTCATTCCTAGGCAGGAGACGGGGAAGCCAGAGGGTCATACTGCAATATGTTTGTATATCAGCACCTCACAATGAAATATTGTTTCACAAATATATACTCATAAATTTTCTACAGAAATACCTTTTTTGTAAATAAATCAAGTTTGGCCTCTTTTTTAATCCATTTCTGTAATGTTAGCCGTTTTAAGTATAGATTGTTTCACAGGAATAAGCAGACTTAGTATTTTCTTGCCAGTTCAGGAAAATTAAGCATGTATAGTTCATTTACTTAACATATATAGAAAAGCCAACGTCTAAATCCAATTTCCATACAGAGGAAAATGTTGTTTCTCAGTGGCCACTAGTATTCTCCTAATCTGACAGATGTGGTTAAATGAAACCTTACTGAATTAACATAGAATCATAAAATACATTTAATACTTTCAAGCAAGACTATTACAGTCATTTCCTTTAAACTCAGATATTAACAAAGCAAAACTCAAGTTTAAGAAAAACAAATAAAATCAAAGAAATAGATGCATTTAATGTAATACAGCTTTACAGAATCAATTTTCCCTTTAATCTGGTAAATATGCTTTGGGAGCAGGTAATACGACTCTGCTACCACCTGCCTCCAAATCTGGTACCCTCAAGTAGAAACTGAGTTTTCCTGGTAGATCTTTGCTTATTTTAGCCTGGAGTAAGACTGATAATCCCACTGTAAAGTCTTTTCTGATTTTTAGATATAGAGCTTATTTATATTTTAGTTTATCATGCTGCATATGTAGGTTTTTTCTTAAAGTAATAGCTAGTAATATAGTGTAAAGGTGATTTATGGTGATTGTTACATTTAAGAGGGATTAAATTGCTCTCTTGCATTCTAATGTCATTAGGCACCTAAAATCTTACTGCATGTACAACTTTGTTTCTTTTTATTCTGATAATCTGCTTTGCTCTCATACTTTTATGAAGTACAGACACATGTGAAGCAACACATGAAACATTCTGGTTAGATAATACAGAATGATTTCTTCGCCCTGCAGTGTTTTGATTTGTCATGGTATACTATACTGAGCAGATAAAGTCCTCCGTGAATTAAAAGGAATGAATTTTTCATTATGACATCAAAAAATTATCTTGGTGTTTTTACCATTTCACATAACTGGTAGCTGTATCTCTCCTTTAATTTCATGTTTGAAGATTATGTGCATTTACATATTATTGCTCCTTCTTTTCACAAAGGGAACCATGGAAGATAAAATTTATGATCGACAAGTAACTAAGCAGTCACTATCTTTTCGAGTTGTTGATCAACAGCAGGTTGAGCGTCATTTTACTATGAATGAACTCACAGAACTTTATACTTTTGAGCCAGACTTACTAGATGACCCTAATTCAGAAAAGAAGAAGAAGCGGGATACTCCCATGCTCCCAAAGGTAAATATATTTTGATTATTAACTTAGAAAAAAAGCCAGTATGAGCTGGGTGTCGGGGCTCATACCTGTAATCCAAGCCACTTGGTCAGCTTGGGCAAAGGGATCACATATTTGAGACTAGCCTGGACAACTTACTGAGCCCTGTCTCCAAATGAAGTTTTGAATGGGATAGGGCTGGAGATGTAGCTCAGTTTACCAAGCATGTACAAGGCCATGTGTTTAATTCTCAATATGAGAAAGAAAAAAATCCAGCAGTGACCAAGGAGTTTATTACTTGTTAGTCATCTAATTTAGTTTATATTTCACAATTTTTCCAAGAGAAAATTGTGTTAAAAAACTTCTACTAAATATAAAAAAGAGGAAATTAGAGCAATTTTCCCTATAATAGCATGAAAAGATAGTATTTCTTTCTTATTTTTATTTGTTATTAGTACATGTTTGCATTACACAATGTGTAATTCATTCCTTGCAGGAAGTTGGTACATACACATAACACATTAAAAAACAATAGAGATGTGCATTTTGAAATATATATTTTGTACCAAATTAAAAGTTCTTCTTCAATAAAAAGGTCGTAGCAGAAACCTTAAAGGAATTTGTGTTATTTTCTTTTAACAAGCCTCCAGTAGAGGACATATATAATTTAAGTAATTCTATATAATGTTAAACTGTCTTTTCTTTGCCAGGGCCAGACGCCTACAAAGCAAGCTCGAGTCGAAGGGCCAGGATTAAGGAAAAATAAAAATCAAAAATAAAGAGAGATAAAGCATGGGGTCAGGAGGACCACAGCAAACCACAGGCAGAAGCCTGAGGCTGAGGTTGAGGTGCCAAGTTTATTCTCAGTGCTCCTTTTATAGTACTCTTACAGCAGTGATTACCTGCAGAGATTACAATCAGTTATCTGGTAAAAAGTTTACAGAGGTTACAGTCAATTAGGTAAAAAGCTTGATTTCAGCCTGCTTAACGTCTCCCACCTTTTGTTGCTCACCTTTTGGTCTCAACTATATCTTGTTTTGGGTCAGTATTCAGCAAAAGGTAAAACAACTGCTGCGACTAGAACTTGTTGCTGATGTGTTATCATTACAATAGAGGTTACAAATCAGCTTTGCCTACCGTTCTCCACACTGTCTCAGGGAAATGTGAAGGGAAACTAGGTCCAAAACCCTTAGGGAAGAGAGGGGGAAAAAGTCAGTGCAGGGCTTTAAAGTAGGCTTCTTGGCGCCAGCGTATCTCTAGCAAAAAACCTGGGAGAGCTCCTGGTTTCAGACTCCCAGTTTGATTCAGGGCAGCATAAAAATGCCATCCCCTGGGGCCAGGGATTTAACTCAGTGGTTCCAGCTTCTGTCCTGTAAGTGCAAGGACCTGGGTTTGATCCCCAGTAACCACATACAGTACTGGGCATGGAGACGCACGCCCAGCAGCAACCAGTACCACATACCACAGTGCCGGGCGTGGTGGCTCACGCCTGTAATCCCAGCACTCGGGAGGCAGAGGCAGGAGGATTGCTGTGATGTGAATTGGAGGCTCACCCACCCCACCCCACCCCCACACGATATATGTGAAGAGCCTCAAATAAAATTAAGAGTGTGAAAGGCTGAGCATGATGGTAACACACCTGTAACCTATGACAGCTACTTGGGAGGCTGAAATAGGACTATCATGAGTTTGAAGCCAGTCTGATCAACTTAGCTAGAGCTAGTGTCAAAAAATAAACAGGGCTGGGGATATAGCTCAGTGATCAAGTGCCTGCCTGTCATGCACAAAGTCCTGGGTTAAATCTCTAGCATTAAATAAATGAGTAAATGAATGCATGTCACGCACAATGGTAAATGCTTGTAATCTCACCGGGCATTTGGGAAGTAGAGGCAGATGGGTCGAAAGTTTGAGGTCATCTTGTACTACAAGAAAGACCCTGTGATTTTTTTTTTAATGTGTAAGATGGTCGTGGTGTAAGGGCTGAGGTGAGAAGAGGTAAGAGGGAGGTAGGTGAGAATCTAGAAGTAGGAGTTGGTTTGTAAATTGTGATTAGATTGTGATACCTATTTAAGAATTTTTAAGCAAGAAATGTCAGAGTTTCATTTTAGGAAAATCATGTTTTACATCACTATGAAAGATAGACTAAAGAAAAAAATGAATGCTAAAATATTTGTTAAGACGCTGCTAAAATATTTGTTAAGACGCTACTAAAATGATCCTGGTAGAATCCTTGGCATCCTGAACATAAGAAAATAGAGAAGTACAATATAGGCAATTAATAAACTTGTATTTAGAATTTTAATCATTTGCTAGAACTTTAATACAATTTGAAAATTGGTCTTCTGAACTGGGTACAATAGGTGTTATGATATTTATGGTTAAATGGTTCTTGGTATTTTAATCTACTTTTATTAAAGATATCTTAATGTTGCTTCCTCTTACAGTGCAATTACACATTCCTTTTTTATCTATAATTAAAGATGAAAGACTACTGAAAATGGCATATCTTCCCCCCCCCATTTCTGTTATCTAAATAGTGATTAAATTGCTTTCTTTTTTTTGGTTAATTTTTCTTTGTCCTTTCATAGTCCCGAAAACACTTTTAGTTTACTTGATATGTGATGGTTATCTCTTTGTCTTATTACTGCTTTACTATTTAATTTTTACTGTTTTTTCTGTCTTGTGTAGTTTTTTTCTTTGTACGTTCTAATTATATTTAATATCACAAACTTAATTTATTAGTCACTTGGCTATATTTTAGCATTTTTTTTACTATTGGTGTATTTTTTTTGTAGTACACAGCCATTTCATCTTGGGGAATGAGTACATATGCCTATTGCTTTTATTTCTGATTCCCCTCTGTCCTTTTTTTACATCTGCCCTTTATTTTTCTTTTAAACTGTTTATATTTTAGATTTTTCTTATAAAAGAAACCATGCGGGCTGGGGAGTTAGCTCAGTGGTTCTGGCGCTTGAAGCAAGAAATGACAAGCAAGCAAGCAAGTGCAAGGACCTGGGTTCGATTCCCGGTAACCACATACCATACTGGGCGTGGAGACTCACCCCAGCAGCAACCAGTACCACATACCACAGTGCCGGGCATGGTGGCTCATGCCTGTAATCCCAGCACTTGGTAGGCAGAGGCAGGAGGATTGTGATGTGAGTTTGAGGCTGAGCTCAGGGCCAGCCTGAACTACAAAGCGAGACCCTGTCTCAAAAAACTTAAAAAAAAAAGAAACCATGCAATATTTATCCTTCCATATTAGACTTATTTAACTTAGCATTATGGTTGCAAGAACTTCCCATTTTCCTAAAAAATGACCCAGATTTATCTTCTTTATAGCTGACTAGTGCTCTGCTGTCTCTGTATACCATATTTTCTTAATCCACGTATTTGTTCAATGGCATATAGTACTTCTATAATTTATTATTGTGTAGTGAGATAACATAGACCAAAGACTTGAACATTAGGGCCAGGGATTTAGCTCAGTGGTTCTTGCATGCCTTGTAAGTACAAGGTCCCGATTTGATTCCCAGTAACCACATACCACAATGCCAGGCATGGTGGCATACACCTGAAGGTCCAGCACTTGATAACCACTCACCACAGTGCCGAGTGTGGTGGTTCAGGCCTGTAATCCCAGCACTTGGGAGGCAGAGGTGGGAAGATTGTCGAGATTTCGAGGCTGACCTGGGCCACATAGTGAGTTCAGGGCCACCCTGAACTACAAAGCAAGATCCTGTGTCATAAAACTAAACTAAACTAAACTAAAATGACTTGAACATTAAACAGAAATAATCTGCTAGAAGAAAAAAGAGATGAAATTTGTAAAGACATAGGCATTGACAAGGGCTTTCTGAACAAAACCCCATTTCCATGAGAAATAACATCAAAAATCAATACATAAAAAAAAAAAGTAGTCAACAAATGGTATTACACCAAATTAAAATGCTTCTGCACAGCAGTGGAAACAACCAGCAGGATGGGATCACAACCTCCAGAATGGAAAAACAGAATTTGCTAGCTACTTCTCGGAAGACTAATATCTAGAATTTATAAAGAACTCAAAAAAAATTGAACATCACCAAAAAAAGGGAAGTGAAATTAACAGATACTTAGAGAAGTACAGGTGGCCAATAAATATGTGAAAAAATGTTCAGCATTTTTGGCCTTTAATTAGATTAAAATTTAATTAAAACAGATTCCATCTTACTCCAGAAACAGTGGTTATTAAGAAATCAAATTACCTACTGGCAAGGCTGGAGGGAAAAGCAACCCTTCTACATTTTTTGGTTTGGTTGATATTTTTTATTGTTTTTGAGACAAGGTCTTGCTATTTAGCTTAGCCCCGCCTCTGATCCTCCTACCTCAGCCTCTGGAGTGCTGGAATTTCAGGTATGTGTTACCATACTCAGCTCCTTGTACATTTATGATAGAATATAAATTCGTATAACCACTATGGAAATCAGTATGGAGATTCCTCAGAAATTTGAGAAATCCAATTTTACCCAGCTCTTTCCTTCTAGGTATCTTCTTAAAACAGTTAAAAGATATCAGCTTGTAGTAATACATGCATACATGTGTTATAGTAGCACAATCCATAATAGCTAAATCTTGGAAGTATCTATATGTCCCTTAAGAGATAAATAGATGGGGCTTGAGATTTAGCTCAGTGGTTCGGGTGTCTGCCTGGCAAGTGGAAGGTCCCAAGTTCGATTCCCCATAACCACATACCACAATGCTGGGTGTGGTATCTCACAACTGTAAGCACAGCACTCGGGAGGCAGAGGCAGGAGGATTGCTGAGTTCAGGGCCAGTCTGAACTACAAAGTGAGACCTTGTTTCAAAATTTAAAAATGATAAATAGATAAAGGAAACTTGTATTTGTATAATGGAGTACTACTCTACCATAAAGAAGGATAAATTTGAGCAGTTGTAGGGAAATGGATATACCCTGAGACCATAACCTTAAGTGAAATAAATCAAACACACAAGCATAAATAACTACAAGATTTCTCTTACATGAGGTAACTAAGGTTTAAAGAGCAAAATAAAAAATTAGATAATATGAAATAGACCCTCTGTAAATGGGAAGTAGAACTAGAGATGGAGAGAAGGAGGCAAAAGGGGATAAGGAAAATTAGAAAAAATTAAGCTGTGTAGTGTATATTTACCAACCAGGTGGCTGAAGGTGTTAGTGATTATTTGTTTCTTTAGTTCTATTCTCTTGGTCATCACATCTGTTTCTGTGTCTTTGTTAGTTTTTTTTTTAATTGCCATTGGTTTTAATATATCTTGAAATCTGGGATTGGAATTTTTGCTCAGGGTTGCTTTGGCTATTTGAGGTTTATTCTGATTTCATGTAAATTTCAGGGCTACATTTTCTAGTACTGATGAATGGTACAGATTGGAAATGTGTGAGAGCTATCATTTTTGTTAATATGACCATTTTGACAATATTGGTTCTGCTTCTTTGGGAACAGATGTCTTTCAGTTTTCAAATGCTCTTTGCAGTCTCAGTTTTCAGACTACTATAGTTTTCATTATAAGTCTGTCACTTCCTTGGTTAGATTAATTCTTAGGCATTTAAAAAAATTTCTGGACATACCATGAATAGGATTGTCTTCTTAATTTTTTTCTCAGTTGAGTCATTTTTGGTGTATAGGAATGCTACTGATTTTTATGTCCTGCCATTTTGCTGGATTTGTTAATTCGAAGAGTTTTCTAGTGGAATTTTTTGAGTTTTCCATGGAAAAGGTCATGTATCTGCAAATAAAGGTAGTTTGGCTTTTTCCTTTCATATTCAAATACCTTTTATTTCTTTGTCTCACCTGATTACTGTGGCTAGAATTTTGAGTACTGTATTGAACAGGACAGATGAGAATGAACACTATTATGTTGTTCCTGATTTTAGAGAGGATGGTTTCAGGATTTCTCCATTTTGTATAATTTTAGCAATGACTTTGTTAAAAGTGTCTTACCTCTTTGATGTAAGGGCCTTCTGCATCTACTATGATCAGGTAGCATTTTTTGTTTTTGTTTTATAATTTTTTGAGACAAAATCTCGCTATATAGTTCAGGTTCTTCTTGAAGTTACTGTGTAATACAGGCTGGCCTTGAACTTGAAGTGATCCTCCTGTCTCAGCCTCCCAACTGCTGGGATTACAGATGTGCATCATCAAGCTTGGCCTCATCAATTTTTTTTTTAAATTATGAAACAGGTACATTTTATATACATATCATGATCCCACTCAACACTGACCATTTGTACCAGCACATGACATGACTTGATTCTCATTTTTTCCCTTTCCCCCACCCACCCTACAATACCCACCCCTTATATACATAAGCTTTGTTTACCTTTTCTTTTTTTTAATAAACTATCTCAATTTTTTCTTTCCCCTCAGATTAGATTTTGTCTGAGGTTTTTTTCTGAGTCCATTGAGATTATGCAATATTTATCCTTTTTTAATATGCTTACTACATTTATTGATTTATGTGTATTGTATAACATCCTTGGATCTGTGGGATAAGCTGACATGGTCATAATGTATATATTATTTTATTTTATTTTTATTGTGAAATAGGTATATTTTATATACCTATCATGATAATGCTCAACATTGAAAGTTTGTACCAGTATATGACATGACTTGATTCTCATTTTTTCCCATTCTCCTACCCACCCTACAATCCCCATCCCCTACATACATAAACTTTGTTTCCCTTTTTTTGGTTACCATCACAATTTTTTCTTTTCCTTCGTTACTTACCCCTACGCACATTTCTCTCTCAATATGTTCTATTTTACAATATCTAACATATATTCTAGAGCTCATTTACATTTTCAGTTTCTCATATCAGACAAAAGATATTTACACATCTGTGACCTATTTATTTCACTTATGAGTATGTCCTGAAGTTATGTCCATTTGAGTATGAATGACTCAAACTTGTCATTCTTTATGGCAGAGTAATTGATCTTTTTAATGATTCTCTGCATTCTGTTTTTAAGTATATTATTGATGATTTTTCTTACCCATGCTCATAAAGGAAATTGATGTGTAGTTCTCTCTGTCTCTCTCTTTTCTTTCTTTTTGGTTTGGTTTTACTATTACAGTAATGCTGGATTCAAGAAATGAGTTCGGTAGTATAGTTAGAGGAGATTGGCATTAGTTCTTCCCAGAAGTTCTGATGAAAATCAGTGGTGAATCTACTGGATCTTGGGCTTTTCTTAGTTGGTAGGCTTTTTATTATTGCTCTTTACATTGCCTGTTACTTGATTACAGGTTATTGGTTTGTTTGTTTGTTTTTGAGATAGGGTCTTCCATATAGTATAGGGTGATCTTGAACTCACTTTATGGTTCAGACCGGCCTCAAATTCCACAGTCCTGGAATTATAGCACAGTCATATACCACCACACATGGCTTTGATTTTTAAATGAAATTGTTTTAGCCTAGCATGGTGGTACATGCCTGTAAAATCCCAGCACTTGGGAGGCAGAGGCAGGAGGATCTCCTCGAGTTCAAGGTCAGCCTAGACCATGTAGTAAGTTCAAAGCTAGCCTGAATTACAGTGAGACCTTGTCTCATTAAAAAAGAAAAGGAAGTTTTGTTTATTATTTATTTTTTGGTTTTTTCAAGACAGAGCCTTGCTATGTAGTTTAGGCTGCTATTCAACTCAGTAGCTCAGGTGAGCCTTGAACTCCCTGCAGTTGTCCTGCCTCAGCCCCTAGAGCAGAGGGATTATTAGGCCTGTGTCACCACCACACCTGGCTAGTCACAGTTTTTATAGTTTCTTCATTCCATTTTGGTAATTCATGGTTGAATTCTCTTCTAGGTTCTCTAATTTTGGGAAATACGAATTTTTGACATAGTTTCTTCTAATTCTCTGAATTTCAGTAGTATTTGTTGTAATTTCACTTTCTTCATTTTTTAAATGTCATATATGTCTTTACTTTTGGTAAGTTTGGCTAAAGGTTTATTGATCTTGCTTATCCTTTTGAAGAACCAACTGTTCATTGATCTGCTGTGATTTCTCAGTTTCATTGATTTCTACTCTGATTTTCATAATTTCATTCTACAAGTTTTGATTTCTGTTGTTCTTTTTTTCTAGGACTGTGAGCTATATCATTAGGTGGTTTATTTGGGATAACTCTGTTTTTTAATGTGAACATTCACAGCTATAAACTTACCCCTATTGCTAAGTAGGTTAATTAGTGTATGTCCATTTATGAAACTGGAGTATTGAAGTTCACCACTTTGTATTGATGTCCGTTCGTTCTTTTTATTTCCGGTAATTTTGTTTTATGTAATTGGACATTTCAAAATTTAGTACATATATATTTACAATAGTTTTCTCTCCCTGTATTGAATTGTTTCCTTTATCAGTATGTAGTGGCTTCTTCTCAGGCTTGGCTGAAGTACACTATTATCTGAAAATAGGATAGCTAGTCCTGCTTGTTTCTGGGCTCCTGTTGTGTGCACATCATTTTCCGTATTTCACATTCAATCTATTTTTTTTTCTTTTAAAAATGAATTTTGTATGTGTTCTTTACTTTGGGCTCTTTAATACTGGCCTGTTTTCTCTGTGTAGGATTCTTTTAAGTACTTTTGTAGTGCTGGCTTGGTGGTCATGAATTTTTTTAGTTTCTCTTTGTTGTGAAAATACTTTTTTCTGTTTTAATTTTGAAGAATAGTTTTACAGTATACAGTACTCGTGGTTGACCATTTTTTTTGGTGGGGGGGGCCCCTTGAAAAATTCACTCCAAGGTCTCCTGGCCTTAAACATTTGAATTTCTGGGATTTTTAATTTTGACATGTAACAGGTTCTTTTCTGGTCATGACTGTATGGAATTCTGTGTGGCTCATTTACCTAGATATTAAGATCTATGCCTAATTTTGGAAATTTTTCAGCATTGATTTTATTGAATAAGTCTTTATACCTTTGGTATTATCTTCTAACCTCTCCCTAACTCCATAAATCCCAGCTTGGAGTGTGTGTAAGGATCATCTTTTGGGCTTTTCTTCTGTCACCTTGGTTTTGAGGTATCCTTGAATACATGGTTTACTACATAAACCCTCTTTTCAATTTCTAACAATCTCCCCTCAGATTCCTCATTTCTGTTGCTCATACTTTCTTTTGAATTTTTTTATATCCAGGATTTTTTATTATTTTGCATATTCTGATTCTCTACAAAAATGGTCATTCATATCTTGCATTGTCTTGTTTAATTCAGTCGACTTTGTGTTTCCTCTATGCTCATTAAGCATTTTAATAATTAGATCTGTTATTGTGTTTATTTGCATCCTCTTTCAACTCATTGAAAATCATGGATTTGCTCATTAGTTTCTTCTCTAATCTGTTCATATATTTTAACCATTTGTTTTTTGAGTTCTTCACCTAAAAGTTCCTCTATTTCAGGGCCTGTGAAATCAGCTTGTGGGAAGTTAAGAGATTTTAGGGGTATCTTGTTGCTTATTTTTTCATGCTTCTGTTTTTCTGCTGAGTGTTGAGGATCAGTTGTGGTGGAAAGAGTCCATTGGTACTGTACAGATTTCTTTCGTTAGTGTATATTTTCCTTTGATGTGACCTTGTTGGTTTTGGTGATCATGCAACTAATTAATCTACTTAGCATGCTAAAATCAGTCCTAGTCACTGCCTTTCAAGGGGGAAATAGGTATCAGTCATATCAGTGTCTGCAGAGCCAAACACGTTTCAGTCATATAATTTAAAACTTGTAACAACTTTGCATATTCTTTACTAATAGAGGGAGATGATAAAATAGTATTGGTGGCAGGCAAGTAGGCTAGGATGTAGAGGATGAGAAAAGGAAAGAAGAAAATAGAGGAGAAGAAAATGAGATAACAGCAAATGAAAGAAAACACTTAAGACTTTGGTTGGACATTATTTGTATGGAATGGAGCTTGAATCCTTAGCCACCTGCTGTCTTAGTCACCTTCTTCTGTCTGAGTCGTAACACCAGACCTCTCTCACGATGTAAAAGAGAAGAGGTTTATTTTGGCTCATGTTTTCAGTCCATCATTGAATGAATGGCTCCTATGCAGGAAAGGCAGGATAGAAGGGTCTAATTGAAGAAGGCCAGGAAGCAGAGAGATATGTGAAGAGCCAAAATTAGGCATAGATCTCAACATGTAGGTACACAAGCCACACAGAATTCCATACAGGTCAGGTCCTAGTAACCTGCGTCTTCCAACCAGGCTCCACCTCTGACAGGGCATTCAGCTCTTTTGCATTTATCAGTGGGCAAATCCAGTGATGAATGTAAAACCCTCCTGACTAGTCACTTTGCAGCAGTCCCACTTCTGAGTGCCTGATGCTTTACGGTATACTCGATTTAAACCACAGCACCTACTCTTCTATGGGTCTCCAGAGTGTCTTCTGTGATCTCCCTGTCCTTTTCTCCTGATGATCTGTGTAGCTTCTTTCATGTCTCTGAGGGAGAATATGCATTCCATAGGTTCAGTGGCATGGAGGAGAAAGACACTTACGACATGGGATTCATTAGCACTTGGAGGCCAATGAAAAGGGCCCACATACACGCCTAGCTCAGCAGCTTTTGGTGAGCATTGGGATGGATCACACAGATGTCAGGCTGTCTATGGTGTTTGGTGGGTGGGAGTGAGGAAGGATACTATACTGGGCCCATAGTGTGGGAAGTGGGTGGGACAGTGATGTCCTGCTACCAGTCCAGTGTCTCTTTACCACTTCAGATCAGTGCAGTGTGCCCTTCAGGCCTTGTTGAGGTCCCTATCCAGATCCACACTCTAGTTTCTTTTTGCTCTAGAGAAGGCTCTCTCCTGAGGGTATCTTTCTGTCTGAGCGCCATCTGCCTGTGGGATCAGAACTGTGGGGCTGACACTGTACTCAACGTCTTTCCTCATGGGAGTTACATCCTTTTCCAAGAATATGTATTTTTCAGGACCTGGGTTGTAAATAGTGCAGGAATCTGATGACAGCCCTGCTTCTTCCTCTAAATGTCTCTGATACTGAAGTCCATCTAGTACTCTTGTCCTGCTGCTTTCCTATGTTTGGGGTTTTTGTTTATACACACACACCCCCACTCGAAGGACTTGCCTCTGTATTAGCTCTTCATTTTTTGATTTGAGACAAAGTTTTACCAACTTGCCCTGGCTGGCCTTGAATTTATAATTTTTGTGTATCAGCCTTTATAGAGTTAGGATTATAAGCGTGTACCCACATGCCTGGCTTGAACTTCCTTATAATGAGACTTACCTGGATTATTATCATTCTTTAGTAATCTGTATATCATTGGAAAGTGACATTAGAATTATATTTGTGCTGCAAACAGTGAAAGAGAAATGTACAGTAACCCGTCACAGTGGGTTTGTGAAAGAAAAAGAGTAAGTTTTACATTGCATCTTTAGTTCTAGCTTTAGCCTGCCATTTTAGCTTCATTCACTGTCTTGCCCTTTTTCATACAGTTTCTTAAATCCCCTCATTGAATTGTTCTTTTTTTTTTTTCGAGACAAGGTCTCACTTTGTAGTTCAGTCTGGCCCCAAACTCACTATGTTGCTCAGGCAAGACTCCAACTCAGACAATACTCCTGTCTCTGCCTCCCACATGCTGGGATTACAGATGTGAGCCACCACGCCTGGCACTATGATATGTGGTACTGATTGCTGCTGGGCGTGAGTCACCATGCCCAGCATTATATGTGCTTACTGGGGATTAAACCTGGGACCTTGCTCTTTCAGGGCCAGTGCCAGAACCACTGAGCTAAATCCCCTGCCTTGTTCATTTTTTGTTACTAATGATGATTTTTCCCTTTTAAAAATGTTTTACCATTCTGTGAGCCCATTCTTTAGTAAATTGTTTTCAGACTCTTCCTGAATCATGTCTACTAAGTATCTATTTACTTTTTAGTTTTCAGTCTTGTTCTTCAGCCATCTTGAAATTTATAGTAAGCTTACAAATCATTTAACACAATTTTCTACGGATAGATTTGTTGACTGATTCTTAGCTTTATTTTTAGGTTTTTTTTTTTTTTTTTTTTTTTA